>JAFIRS010005535.1:0-54940 GCA_018342105.1 Gonioctena quinquepunctata
GTCTTCCATTCAATATAAAAATTTACAGTTTGGAACAACTTTCGGTTCTCAAGTCCCAGTCTTCGAACGGGGATTTTCCCACGATTTATTCTGATGTTACGGGAGGATTGGTGAGGAAGCCAATGGAAAGTAAAAAAAGGGTAATTTTCTATACCGCTGTTATCAGAATAGAAAGCAGCAAGATAATTTGTCCAATTCTTTCAATGATTTCTGGTGTGCATAATTTGAACGCAATTTCTTTAATATTCCACCTTATTAGATATTTCTCTGAGGGGAGAAAAATTGTCATTGACTATTCATTCGTAAATATCCATGCAATATGTGAGGCTCTGAATAGGTGCACTTTTATTGAATAGTTGAATAAATGTTACGCATTGCTCAAGTCAAAGCAGTCATTATCAGACGCCAACCTCGTTCAAATCCATTTCCCATACAGCACAGGATATCCTATGGACTCCAATCCAGATCTAATTCATGTCGGAATATCCTTGGACCATCTTGGATATCCATAGGATATTCAAAATTGGTCCACTGGGGATATTTGTATTGATGAAAAAAAAAGTTTCAAGATTTCAGTTTCTCAAATGAGTTTGTAATTATAGATGAAGAAGTGAATAATTCCGGAACTATCAACTTTCTCTTGAAAGAAGTCAAATCAAATTGAATGATGTCTAACCCTGCCTACTCTCTAAGGGGAAATGAATATAATAACGGTTTTTCTGTAACAGTACTATCCATCTGCTTTCCCCACTCCCCACTGTCATCACCTAGACCTATATCTATAAGATGTCTATGATATCAGACATCAGATACTTTTTTCCACTAGACGCAATCGCCACCTATCCTATAACCACTGGCAGTCGGTTTCTGTTCCTGACGTTTCTGTCAATCGTCGATTAGGTAAATTCAGGTACATGTTTCTCGATTGTTCGAAATGTTTTGTAGCGTTGTGGCGTGGCTGCGTGGAGTGATAATTATTTGTGATCATTAGCATCGATTAGTTCAGTTGATTACTGTGAACATAAACTTCAAACTTTTGGAAGCAAGTGAATTGTTTTAAATTCCAAGGTAAAAGTGTTTTTTTTAAATCAAATCAAGGGTCTTCTGAAATTAGTTGGAGAGCCAAGAAGATGGTGCCACCAGAAGATGGAACAGCTAGTATATTGATTTTTTCCGTGACTGATTTTGATTCATGAAATAAAAACCTTTTTGTTAATTCATTTTAAGATTGAAATGTTATTTCAATTATAACCAAAGAATTTCAATTTCATTTTAAAACATGTTATGTTATTTCTTATTTCAATATATTTTTTATTATCTAAAAGACTTTCGTTTTATTTTAGATGTGATTTTTTTCTCATATTCACTTGAAATAATTTATTTTATATCATGCTAGTTTTTAGCTGATGAAATCGAAACAACTTTGAACAAACATTATTCATGAAAATATTTCAACAAGTCTTTCTCAATTACGTTTTGTTCCATCTTTTCATCAAGTGAAGTTACTTTTGTTCAGCTTTGAACAAAAATATTGCTCCAAAACCTATAATTTGATTTTTGCTTGGAATCTTGTCAAATTAATATTTTATTGGAATTGAGAATTATCAAAATTCAACCATAACTTTTCTGTTGAGAACTCTTAGATAACCATTTTTCTAGTTTGAAGTATTTAAATTGTTTTGCTTGAAAAGTAACAATAAAGAAAATTTGAGAAAGAAAATAACTTTTTTATTGATTCATCTACCACATTTTTTATAATCAAGAGTTGCAATGGCAATAATTATGTTAAATCATGGAGGATATCTTATGGACAATCGTGATGGATATCCTATGGACTTTCATGAAGGATATATTATGGATGTCCATGAAGGATAACTCATGGATGACCATGAAGGATATCTTATGGACGTTCATGAAAGATATCTTGTGGACGTCCAGGTTAATGGCCTAAGAATGTCCATTGGACGTCCATAGGATATCCTTTGGATGAAAGGCGATAAGGACGAAACCCTATTTAGATCATCTCTATTTTTCGAAAGATTTTCGAAAATCTCTATGATAAATAAAAAAAAATTACGAATTAAAAAGAAAATTGATTTTCCCAATACAATACTGGAAAAATACATACCATTTTGCCCGCTGTGGAGTGTACTATTTTTGGAATCGTCAATGTCTCTCAGTAATTCTCTTGTAGATAATTACTTTCCCAATTGGAAAACAAAAAGTTTAATGGCACGAGAAATCTGAAATGTTCACATTTTCTCAGACAGTTACGAGAGGATGTACTATCGTTGAAAATCGAATGTGATTCAAATATCGGAAAATCACGTCTTAGCAAGAATAAAAATTTCGACAGAACTGAAGAAAAATCTTCACAGGAGACTTGGCGTCGAAAGCCCAAAAAAACTCGACTCATTTCGAGGGGAGGTTTCTGAAGATGCTTCCACCTCTAATATCAGAAGTTCCTAGTAATATGTCGCAGCTCTAAGAAACATGTGAACATTTTCTTAATTATTTGAAAATGTCATAAACAGAAAGAAACAGTTTCAGCGAGGTAACTATGGATCAAAGAACGTGCAAATTATGGCATGATGAAAGAAAAAAAAGATTAACGTCTCCGGTGTTCGGTCGAATTTGCAAGGTCAAAGGGGAACAATTTTTGAAAGTTTAATTCAATCTGTTGTTAAAGGGACAGAAGTCCAAACCTCAGCAATTTTATGGGCCATAGAAAAAAAATCTGTGACCCGGGATTCATACATTTCAAAGACTAATAAAAGAGTTATTGCTGCAGGTTCGGTCATTCACCCTGACTGTCAGTATTTGGGCGCATCACCAGACGGCCTGGTAGATGAAGATGGTATAATGGAAATAAAGTGTCCCTTCAAAGCGAAAGATTCTCATCCAGAAAACATCGATTTCCTCAGCAGAGATTGTTCTGAAATATCTATTAGTCACAGCTATCATTACCAAATCCAAGCTTTCAAACTATGAAAGTATAGAAAGTACAATCCACAAATAAAATTTAAGAATTCAAATAGACAAAAATAACCAACAAGCAAGAACATCCTGTATGCTGATTTTGAATCACAAGGAAACATGACAAGGAAATGTCAAACTATTTTCAGTGGAAATCATAAAAATATCAAATTGGAGAACAGAAAATTGGTAGATGTTAATTTTTAACAGTTCTATATAAATAATATAATGTGTAGATATATAAATTGTAAATAAAATATGTATCATAGGTTAGAATTAGAAAATGTGTTTTTGAAAAGAGTGTAAAGAATATGCTAGAGAACCAAAAGTGATGGTTGCCAGGAAAAGAGGAAAATAGGAGTGAAAAAATAAATTTTGGGAGAGAATCCGTGATGAAAAATGTATGAAAAAAATCAACGCAAATAAGCTGACAACATGAGTATAGCTGCTATTGGACACTTAAAACCAAATCAAGAAACAGCCAGGCACAGATTCGACCAAGCAACCACTTACCTCCAATTCAGATTAGATCTCCTGTACATGACGTAACCAGTAGCAAGGGGGTTCAACGTTAGCAAACTTCACTTCCAATAGCCAAAGAATGATCCAGGACTCGCATGAGTGCACAAGCTGAACTTACAACAGGTACAACAAAAACTTAATAAAGTTATAATAGTCGGGTCAGATACTTTTTGGATTATTCTTAATAACACCTATTCACAGTGGTGAACTTTCTTTCTTATTCTAAATATTCATTTTACATTGTTCCTTGATTGCGCATGAGCAAGTTTATTTGATGTTGTTCAATTTGATTGGTTAATAATATTTACTAATAAAGTAGGGATAGGTATTTTAAGAATTGATTTGAATAAAAGAACAATCATTTTACTATATTCTGGACTCATTATTTATCATTTGACCATATTACAAGCTATATTTCCCTAAAAACAATACATTGACTTCAAGCAAAACTACTAGATGGCGCAACTGCAATCCTCCTGAGATCATCTCTACATAGGCGTACCGACTGAGTTAGAGAAATGTAATAAAAGAGAGGTAAATAGTGTATTGAAAAGGGGTAAGATCATCATAGCCGGAGTTTATTGTTGTGACGGGTATTTGTTGAGCAGATAGATAAAAATAATAATATTAATAATTATATGAACAAATACAACACATCATAACAATGTATATATATATTTTTCTTTAGTTTCTTGACCACATATATATTTTCTTCAATTTCTCGGAATGAAGGTCTGATTCAGTCAATTCATATAATTATTTTTACCATGTCGAAACGTCATTTAAATAAATTATATGAATTGACTGAATCAGACCTTTATTCCGAGAATTATAATATATATATATATATATATATATATATATATAATACGCAGTGAGTACAATGTCCTTGCATATGTTTCGTATGTGACCCTTTGTGGTTTGAGCTTGCACACGAACGCTGATATTTTGTGCTTGAAAAATATATTTTTTCTAACTTATGATATTTTTCAATATTTTCCAATGTGCTTGCTTGTCGCTCACCGTTAGATGGATACTTAATATTCAATAACCATATAATTCCGTCCTAGTTTTATAGAAAGTCAAATTGGAATTTGAAATGTTTCGAAATAAAATGATTTCGATGAAAAGATATAGCAAAAACGCGGATTCTAACATCATTATGATATAGGTACTAGAAAAAAAAAAGAATTCATTGTTGATAATCAATTATGATATATCCAACTTGATGGATGACATGAAAATGTAGATTATGAAACTATTCAATCGATTATTAGTTATAAAAAAGTAGAAATACCTATTTAATGTAGCGTAAATTGATTATCTGGTGTTGATTCATACATAATTCAACTGTTTATCTTGAATTCCATTGTTTTCGTACTCCAAGGCAATAAGTCAACTCGTTTGGCTAATTGGATCAGCATTTCAGCTGTCAACAACTTCCTACGTAATGCCTAGCCTATGTAGAGTTGCATATATCGAGAATATATAATTCAACATATATTTCATGCAACAAACATTCACTACAAATTTTTTTCTTCAGGATAAGTTAGTTGAAATGTTTTCCAATAAAAAAACTATTTCTGTCAGAGGATTAATCTTCGAATAAAATAAAAACAATGCTGTAAATCTTCTTGCGATAGAACATCAGGAAATCGCGGATAATTGAATTTTTTCCTTAAAAAATATGTTTGTCATATTCCAAAAATCTCGCACTCTAGCAAATGTTAACGGTGTTTTATCGCGTTCTACGTCCGAAGTTACCGTCTCAGGATAGGTAAGCTGGATTTTTTTCTGATAAAAACCATATTTCTGTCAGAGGATAAATCGAGAGATAAAAACGATGGTTCAAATCTTCTTTCGATAGGAAATTTAGAAAAATGCATTTTTTTTCTCAAAAGTGAGATATTTTTGTCATATTTAAAAAATTTCGAACTCTAGGAATGGCTGATGGTATGTAGCGCATTCCACGTCTAAAGTTACCATCTACTACTACATATAAAGTAGAATGTTTTCGTTTCAAATCGGGGGGAAAAGGTAGTTTGAATTCTCACATGGCTTACTAGTCCAGCCCAGGATAGTTTAGCTGAATGTTTTTCCAATAAAAACCATATTTCTGTCATCGAATCAGATAAAAACGATGGCGCAAATCCTCTATCGATAAGACATCAGCAAGTTGCAAAAAATTGCGGTTTTTGCTCAAAATTGGGATGATTTTGCTCAGATTAATGAAAAACCATAGATTAGTCCGATGCTATGTAGACAACCTATTCGCTGAAGCACTGTGCTCATATTGACCTCTGTTGTTTTCAAATATCGACTCCCTGTGGCCAAATCGGTAGAAAAAATTTAACGATTTAGGTAGGTATCAATCCATACGTATTCATTCATATTTTTATTCAGATTCATTATTCTGAAAATTATAGAAAAATATTGATTTCCAAAAAAGTTGAAAAAATATCCTGGGCCGAATATATATACATATATATATATATATATATATATATATATATATATATATATATAATATATATATATATATATATATATATATATATATGTCGTTTTCAACTGATGAAATAGTAGACACTCTGAAAATTTTGAGCGGTTACCATGAATTCTCTTATTCTTGGCAACACCGCTCTTGTCAAAGGCGATTTTGCCTTGCCTTTTTTTGGGTAGTGTTGCTAAGAAAAGTCCTGTGTAATTTCAACAGTTTCGTGGTTTCTTTGCTTCCTAAACATTTTCAAGTGACATTTGGGCCACTAGTGCAGTGGTTTAGTGAGACACAATATCGAAATGTTGTTTTGTTTGCAAAACAAACGATAGTCAACAAACATTTCACAGGTGAGCTATAGTGGCGTCGAACGTAGAATCCAAACGCATTCCCTTTGCCTGTCGTGAATTTAATTCTATTCATTATTGGATGTGCCGTTTGTTGGGACCTATGTATTTTGGTCTCCTTGATAAAAAAAACTAATTTTGGCTAATTATGTTCGGAGATACAGCCTTATTTCGAGAAAAAATGTAACATTTCCATTACCATTCTTATCCGGCAAAATTCACAAAAAAAATCTCGTTTTTTTTCAGCACAATATTCCTAGTCCATCCGTTTGCAACACATTGAAAAAAAAATATCGGTAAAATAAAAAAAATTACACTTTGGCACGCATAAAAATCACGACTTGACAAATTTCACTAATATTTGCAGTGATTTTGATTCTCGTCAAGTTGGTCACCATGCAAATTTGAATTGTTTCTCTCTTATTTTTGCACGAAATGTATATCAATGATGGGTCACGCCTTTTTTTATTTCATTTTTTCTCAAATCCATTTCAATCGTAAAAAATATTCAATTATGGCTTTATAAAACAATTTCTTGCATAAAACAGGAAAAAACAATTCGAATTTGAAAAGTGGTCCGAGGATTATTGCATGGTGACCAACTTGACGAAAATAAAAATGACAGCAAATTAAGGTGAGATTTGTAAAAATTATATGTATGCCAAAGAAGGGTAAATATTTGTTACTTTACCGATGTTTTTTATTTCAGAAATGTATGTAAATGGATGAATCCAAGTGTGTCTATTGTTCTGACAAAAAGAAAGGGGAATTTCAATGAATTTGGTTGGATAAGGGTGATAATGGAAATTATCCATGATTTCTAGAAAAAAAGGCTGCATCTCCAGAAGTAATCGAGAGCGCCAAAACTGCCACTGGGATTTTTGTCAAGGCGACCAAAATACGTAAGTTTCAACAAACGGCATTTTATTAAAAAAATTAGTGCGGCAACTATACATTTACCTCCAATCCAATAATGAATGGAATGGAATTTCCACAGAGCAAAGGGGATGAACAATTGATATTATTTTCGAAGGAGACGTTTGCATTATACATTCTACGCCACAGTTAGCTCACCTGTGGAATATTTGTTGTGCAAACAAAACAGTATTTCGACGTTGTGCCTTACTAAACCACTGCAGTACTATGGAAAGTATCTTAGATGTCACTTAAAATTGTTTATGAAAGTAAAAAATCATGAGTGCGGCAACTATACATTTACCTCCAATCCAATAATCAATGGAATGGAATTTCCACAGAGCAAAGGGGATGAATGGAATTTCCACAGAGCAAAGGGGATTAATATTATTTACACAAAATACGTTTGCATTCTATATTCTACGCCACAGTTAGCTCACCTGTGAGTAGTAGAACAACAAGAGTTCTGCGGAATTTCGGCAGTAGGACCGTCTTGACTATGGCATTATATCTATTATGGATCACAATGTCTGGGAAAAATAATTAAAAAAATCGGTGATTTACCGTTACCCCCCCAAAAAACAAAAAAAAATTAAAATTGTATATTCCACACTATTCTGTCTTTGGGATGAGTTCTGAAGTATTTTGGTAAAAAATGATCTATTCTGGGGATAGATAGATTTAATTTTGATAGTTTAGCCCACTTGAGTGAACGCATCGCATTTATTTTGGAGATAAATATATTATATCAATTATGAAAAAATGTTCAGTATACATAATTATTTTTCGAGAAATTTTGTGGGGACCCTGTACATCATATTTCATGAATCTGGTAGTCTTCAATGGACAATAAACAATTTAAAATTGTATATTCCACACCATCCTGTTTTTGGGATGAGTTCTGAAGTATTTTGGTAAAAAATGATCTATTCTGGGGATAGATAGATTTAATTTTGATGGTTTAGCCCACTTGAGTGAACGCATCGCATTTATTTTGGAGATAAATATATTATATCAATTATGAAAAAATGTTCAGTATACATAATTCTTTTTTGAGAAATTTTGTGGGGACCCTGTACATCATATTCCATAAATCTGGTAGTCTTCAATGGACAATAAACAATCAAAATAATATTATTTCAATGGTCAATAAGCATTCGAAATAATTTGACAGTGCACAATGGGCAATGAACATTCGAAAAAGGATTTGGCAGTCTCCAATGGACAATAATCATTTGAAATATTCTAATGGACAATAGGCATTTGAAGAATGGAGACCGCAGCCGCCGCCCCAATTAATAATCGAAATAAATATATAATTTTCAGAAATTTGTTTATCATATGGATCACACTCATTAATAATTTTGCTGTATACATTATAAGAGTTGTAATTGTCTCATTTCCCTAAAAATAATCCATTGTTCAATGCGGAAGTTTTGTTTTCTGAAATGTGTATGTATGATAGGAGTGGCGATTTTTTAAATAATTAAAGGTCAACATTGCGTAGAATAAATAACGGGACGTATGCAATTCGAAAGCTTAGGAGTGGTGAATTATCAAATAATAAATATATTGCATCAGAATCATATCAAGTAAGCAATCGAGGTTATTTTCGATGAATCTAGGAAATGGAAGTTGTTAGGTGTGTGAAGCAGAACCTTCTGGAAAAGGGAAAATGAAACAATTTGAAGAAGTTGAATTTTTAAATACCACTGAGAGGGCTGGAAGAGGTTTTGGTTCGTCTGACATTCCTCAAAAATAATTTTTAAAGTTGTTCTCGATGATGAAATATTTTAGTATTATACAGTTCATTCAGAAGAAAGCACATATTTCGTTTTATTTGGAAAAAATGTTTTTTTTTGGAATCAAATTCTATAATTCCGGTAGCTATAATAAACGGAATTTTATATACAAATGTACCGAAAAATGCTCGATATATTGCAGTGTGCTTCGATATGAAAAATATAGAAGAAGAGTGTAACCGAACTTCTTGGAAACTATTGAGCTTATCAGATACAAATAATGGAAAATTGTCTGTTTTTCAAATTGAGATTCCAGAAACGAACTCAACACATTTCAACTATAAATTGAAAATTATATTTCCTGATAATTCTGAATTTGATCAACATGAATGGCAAAGTTTAAATTTGAATAAAAGAAGTGGATGCAGTATGCAAAAAGAAATACATGTAATGTTTTATATTTCATGGTTAATTTTAGTATTAGTAATTATTATATTTATTACGATTTTTCTAAAAATAGTTATAAAAAATTCAAGGTATACCTTTCACTCGAGAATTGATCCTTAATTGCACGTGTAATTAATGTGAAGTTTAAAAAATATAATTGAAGTGAATGTTTGATTGAACCTTGGAAAACGTCACCTTTTTCCAGCGATATAAAAACAATGTAAACAAAAAGTGTCAGTCAAAATGAATTTATTTAAAGACAAACAAGATATATTCTTAGGTGAACGTCGGTTCTATTTGAACCCTAATAACTTCCAGTATGTGTCGGTCTGTATATCAGTGCATCTAGGTTATGTCCCTTGTGTTGTGATATCTCAGATTGAAGGGGAAACTTTGGTATTCACTGAAAAGGAATGGACTGAGTTGGTGAAAAATAAGGAAGCTATCAACAGATTGCTGGTATCAACAGAAAATGCAGATACAATAGACGTAGGGAGATTTGCAGTGGAATTTAAGCAGTGCCAAGCAGATAGTATCAGAATTTATAGTGGTGATTCTAGTATTCGTTTAAATTGTGAATCTCTCTGAAAACTATGGATTTTTGTACCTAATCTTCAATATAGAATGGATGTATTGAAATCCTGAAGTATATACTTTGGGATTGGAAGTAACATATCAGCATCCAGAACTCCTTCAAAAAGAATAATTATTTTAGATATGGAAAAAAAGTGACGTTTGGAGAAGTAGAGATTTATTTACTCTACTCATGGAAATATGCCTATCAATCTGCGAGACAAGGACCTTGGGAAATAGCAGCTCGTGATCGTGAACGATTCCAGCGTCGTATTAGAGAAGCAGCCTCTATTTTAGATCATATTTTACATGAAAGACATAGAAAAAAGGTTTATGAAAAAATAAAAAACGTATATTGTCAACTGTTCTTTATTATTTTTTCTAAAAATACATGTATATTTAAACTAAATCCTTTTTATTTATCCAAGAATTATGTGATGAATCAAAACCTAACCATTTAACGTATAGTTTGTTGGCTCTTCGACGTAAAACTCTCTCCACCAGAAGAATATCGGGGTATTTGGCTTTCTGTAATTCTTCAGTATAAAATCCCTCCTGAATTTGCTCCTTGCTGCTATCCTCTAAAATATATGTTGTGGGATTAGTTAACTTTACTTGTTTGATTTTAAACACTCCAGTGGTCCAATTGGGCGTATACGATTTTGTGAAGGCATGTCGATATCTAGATATACGAACCCAGTCTCCTTTTATGAATTTTGGCTTTTTTGGGTCGATAGTTTTCAAATGCCAGAATGAAGTTACAAATTTTGCATTTTTATCATTTATTTCACTGGGTATGGCATGAATTGTAGAATGCCTAGTGTGGTTATATTTTTTGATAATTTTAGGAAGAATATTGAGCCATTTATAAGATCCTTGATGACTGAATTGTTTCCATAATGATGATTTTAGCGTTCTTATTACTCTTTCGGCAATACTAGCTTTTAATTTGAAAAAGTACTATAATGATTTATCCATATTCCTGCATTAGCTCTTGAAAATCTCTGTTGTAAAATTCTTTTCCCATGTCAGTTTGTAAATTTTTTGGTGGTGTAGTCATTTGAGATAATACAGATTTCATGGCAGCGGTAATATCTTTTCCAGTTTTTCTTTTGACTGGTAAGGCCCATACATATTTACTGAAAGCATTGATGATTACAAGAATATAATTATAGCTCCTGTTTTCTTTTGCAAATTCATAATGGCCAAATCGGCCTGTATCAAATCATGCAAATTTTTGACGACAACATGTCTCCTCTTGAAATTAATTCTAACTGGCTTATGAAGTTCTTCAACAACTTGTGCCTTACTCATTTTTAACTAACGGACACTGTTATAATATCTCAATAAAAATCGTTGGAGTTGTTCCCAGTTTAAATATCATTTCATCCCTCTTGATGGATGGATGGATTTGTTTGTTAATTGTCGAAATTTGAAAGATGTATCATTTATTAAAACTTCTCCATCATCATCATCATCATTTTTATGTGCTTCCCTAGTAGACATGGGAAATTTAAAGGCAATAGTTTCATCTCCACCATGATGTGAAATGCTTTCTATCTTTGCAGACATGGGAAATTTAAAGACTAAACCTCCATTATCTAACACATAATATTTTTTATTCAAACTATTTTTTCTCTCGCCTTTTAAACGGATCAAAACCTTTACGTGATAATCGAAAGAATCGCAAACATAAAAGGGATAATTCAATTGGGGTGCTTGTGGAGGTGAGGTTAACACAGCTTCTTCTTCAGAAGAAGTAAAATTGTTGGATTGTAAAAAATGCTGATTGAATCTATTCAAGGGCATTATTGAAAGTTTCAGCTTTGGTAAGAATGTTCAAGAGAGGGAGAGAGAGAGAGTGTGTGTATGGAATCGTTAACAATTCAAATGTGAATCAAGTGGGGAAATGTAGCATATATATTGGGATTGGTATGGTAGAGTACACACAATGAGTATGTACTCAGTAGTTCAGAAACGAATTTGTTGTATTTGTAGAACTATTGAGCTTCGATATTTACAAGACAATCATTCTGTGAGCCGGCCCATTTTGGTTATTGGCTTTTGTACGGGGTGTATGCAGTTGAGACCAATCAAAGTGATTAGTAGATTCAAAGACGATCCCTCAGGAATATTGAACTCACCTGTGTATGAAACATTTTGAAAAAAAAAACAAGTAGATAAAGCGGAAATGGAATTGTTTCAAATATGGCAACACAACGAGAAGACAAATAATTGTGAAGAGGAGGAGGAGGAGGCAGAGAAGAAGAATCCAAATCCTTATTATGTGTTAGATCTTAGGAAAATTATAAATCTGCAAGAAGAGAAGATTTGGGAAGAAAACGTTTTCAGAAATAAAAATCGTTTTTCATCAAAGTGAACAAATAATTTTTTTCAACGATGTATTATTTATCTTTTTCCAAAGAACATTGAATTACAAATTGAATATAAAAATTATTTGATGCAAGTTTATTTGTGGCAGCGGTGGTTCCTAGGAGAAATTGAATAACATCACCTTTGTTGAGAATGCTAGCCTTCAATAATTTGTGCAAAGAATCGTTTTGATTTCGATAGGATATTTGTAATGTATAGGGAAAACACTGGATATTTTCAACTTCACCTGTAACAAGAATCGTATAAATGGTACTATTATTATCTAAAGTATGATGAGTTTTACTGGAAGATAAGTTTTTAGTACCACGAATAGTTAATATACATTTACTATGAAACTGGGCTGATTGACAAATATAAAATGGAATATCTGTTGGTGGTGATGGTGGTTGTATTGCTGTTAAAATATCTTTTGAAGAAGTAGAAGTAGTGGTGGTTGTTTTCGAAAGAAAATGCTGATTGAATTTGTTTAGAGGCATTATGAATACTAATACCAAAAACGAAAAGTTGATACATTCATAAAATTATTGAACCTTCACGTAACTCTTCAATAATTGAAATAATTTCATTGTTGTGGGCGGTAGTGTTTCCGGCTGTTTTGGAAGCGACAAGCAAACGTAATCTATCTACAAGTTCGTTGTAATCATCAAAATATTTATAATCAATAGGTTTATTATCATATTTCATCATTGTCATTTCAACCCCCTTGCCTTTTCTTGTCATTTTTCTGGTGAGAACGCCCCTCAATGAAGATGATGGTACTAAACCAGATCTTTGACGAGTTGTCTCGAAATTAGGTTTTATAATGTAAAGATACTTTTCTTTGATGTCATCAGGAAATTTTCTAATTGGCAAATCGGCATTATTATCACGACGATATGCATTCGTCCTTTTAATAATATCTGCATAATTTTCAATATCTTGTTTAGTATAAGTAATGGGTTTCTTCAGAAAAAGTAACTCATAAAGACCCTCAGTTCCATTGTAAGTGATACCTTTCACATTAACATTGGATCCCATGGAGTTAACTTGTGAATCTCCTATGAAAAATTTATATTCTACCGGATTATGGAAAAGACCCAAAATATGATCATATTCATTTTAAGTGTCTTTTATCATGCCCTCAATGTATTCTCTGGGTAATGGCGTTTCGAATTGTTCAAAGTATTGGTGAAGAACGTCTGGATTTGTGATTGTCTGAAAAAATTGAGATAGGGTGTCATCGATAAATTGATCTTCTCTTGTTCTATCTGGCAATTCGCCCTCCTCATTGCGTGATTCGTAAGTTTCTTCGTTCCTTAAAAAACTCGGCAGCTCCATCATTGGAGTTTCATGTTCGGAAGTTGGCGAAAAAAATGCTAATTGACTATATGATTTTGGTGACGGTGTTGTTGTTGTCTTGAATTTCTCCAACTTTGGAGATTCACTTTCTTGTTTGATCGTTGTGGATTCCGCTGCTGCTGTTGCATCACCCAATGTCGAAACCAATTGTTTTAGAGATTGGGTGATGGGTTGATATGATTTTTCCAATTGAGTTTGTGATCTCGCCGTGTTACCCCTTATAATTTTATACTTTTTTCTTAGTGCGTGTCTAGCTCGAACAAGTTGTTGTTTAGCTAATTGGGGATCCATTTTAACTACTGCGAATATGTTTTGAGAATTCATCTTTATATATGAATATATGTATCGAAGCCCTTTCTATACCTACACGAAGACAAATCACAATCTTTAGCAATAACAAAAAAGTCAAACTTTTTCTTCCAACAACGAGATGCTACTTCTTTAATTGTGAAAGTCCATATCGATATTTGCATGATCATCATAAATATGTTTTAAATTTGTGGTGTCTTGTGGAAATATAATCAATAAATTTGCATTGTCGCGAATGAGTTGTTTTGGGATGGCTGAATATGTTTCACAAATATAAAAGCAGTCTGCTTTCCTATGTCGGCCAAAGGAAAAATAATCTTTGATTAGATTTTGATCGCAAGTTGCAACATCATAAAATATTATGATGGAATTTGTTTCAATGTTATCTGCAGAAGATACATCTCCACTCTTACTATATTCATAAAATCCAATTTCATTGAGTGATTTAAGCAAAGTACGTAAATATTGATACTTGGGCTGAGTCAATGATTTTGAGTATAGATAGATATTTTCGAATCTTAATCCATTAGGATGTTCTATTAGTGATAACATGATATTTGTTTTATTAGATCCACTACTACCCACGTTTAGAATCACCCCCGAATAGAACACCATGTTTTCCTTCAACATTTTGCTCATCACTATTGAAATCATAATTGTTGATGGGCAGTGAAACGTTCTGTTTTCGTAACTTCATAGTGACTGAGAGTATATATATATAGGTGTGTCGACATATATAGCAGATTAGAATGGTAAAGTCTGAAAAAGGAGCAAGAGGTCACCCAAGAAGAAGAAGAGAAGAAGAACAAGACAAAGAGGCAGAGGTTTTGTCAACTCATTAATAGATAAATTACCTTTCGAGTTCCATCTACCGAAATACAATTATTGTGGACGTGAGTGTGATCAACTTTATTGAGGTATTTTTTATTTGATCATTTTTTCCATAGCGGGCACCAAGTTACAACAACGATTAGAACGTAAAGATTCTGGCATTAATTATCTGGATGACGCATGTAAAGAGCACGATATAGCGTATTCTAAAAGTAAAATCCTCAGTGACAGACATCGAGCTGACGAAATATTGGAAAATAAAGCTTGGGAAAGAGTTAAAGGGAAGGACGCCAAAGTAGGAGAAAAAGCAGCTGCTTGGTTCGTAACGACTGCAATGAAGGAAAAACGTAAACTTGGAATGGGACTGAAAAAGAAAAAAGCGACATCGACGAAAAAACAAACACGAGTTATTCGTGCACCCAAAAAAAGAGGATTCCTTCCATTTTTACTACCATTGTTGGGAGCACTTGGAGCAGTGGCGGGTGGCAGTGCGGGCATTGCGAAAGCGGTGAACGATGCTAAAACCAATCGTGAACAATTAACGGAACAAAAACGACATAATCCAGCTCTCGAGCCAAAATCGGGAAAGGGATATTATCTTCGGCCTCACAAGGGTTATGGTTTACGAAAGAAGAAAAAAACAACGAAGCCAAAGGGGTTTCTTCAGCAGCAGCAGCAGCAGCAGCCATATTGGAAGAAAACAAGAAAATAAAATTACCTCGACGCATAATGTCTGATATAGATCTCATCAAAGTTGAAATTCCCACGGGGTCTTATGAAATTGAAGAGATTATAAAAATAATAAAGGATGAAATGTATCGGATAGGAGGAGGAACCATTATCGATATAACAACAGACTCAAAGAGATTTACAATTTCAATTAAAAGCACCGATTGGATTAATTTCAATATCGATCGTTCCATTGGAAATCTATTGGGATTTTCGAAAATCAAACTCGAACCCAACAAACATTATACCTCAACAAATAAAGTTAATATTTTAGCAGTCAATACAATTTGTATAGATTGTTACATTGCAGTAGGATCATTTCTGCATGGAGAACCTGTTCATCTAATCCATCAATTTTTTCCACAAGTTCCAAATGGCTACGAAATAGTAGAGCAACCACTAACAATACTTTATTTTCCCGTCAGTATTAAAACCATCAACAATATTACCCTGAGGGTGCTCGGTCAAAATAGTAATTTAGTGAATTTTCGCGGTGAAACAATAACAGTTCGTTTACATCTTAGAAAAATCGAATAGATATGGTGTTACAATTCCATCGATTTCAACTCCCATACAAAAACTATAAAAAGCAGCAGCGTCGTACAAAGAAGCCACATGCTTTTTCAACGCCATTGAAAACGCTAACATCCGAAAATCGACAATTTTTTAATTCTCTCGGTTTTTACGTCCTAGTATAAATGGATTTGTTGAATGTAACAGGCCAACCTTTCAGTGACACGACCATTGAAGATTATCAATTTCATACTTATCAACCATACAATGCTGGAACCCTCAACTACAATGATGAAGTTAGGATTTCCGTACAAGATTTAGATGCATAAACACTGCCATGTAACAGCCTCATTTACATAGATGGCAAAATATTAACGGATCAAAACAAAGTGCCTACCAAATTTGAATTTATTAATAATGGCATAGCATATTTATTTAGAGAACTAAGATATGAATTGAATGGTGTTGTAATGGATTCTGTTCGAAACGTTGGTCTAGTTTCCACATTGAAAAATTACCTATCGTTAAACGAAAATGAAAGCAAGCTGATGCAGAATGGGGAATGGTTTCCAAAAAATGAACATAAACTTTTAATTGATGATAAGGGAAACTTCAATGTATGCATCCCGGTAAAAATGTGGTCGGGATTTTTCGAAGATTACCGAAAAATTATAATGAATATGAGACAAGAATTAGTTCTTATTCGGGAAAAAGATGACATTGATGCTGTTATTGCCACAGATAATTCGGAGAAACCAAAAATTCAAATAACTAAACTACATTGGAATGTACCACATATAACACCGAGTATAAATGAACAACTACGTTTGAATAAAATAGTTCGTAGTAATACAGAATTACCCATCAAATTTAGAAGTTGGGAATTAATCGAATATCCCACACTGAATGATTCCACTCGACACACTTGGTCTGTTAAAACTTCAACCTAATTGGAGAGTCCTCGACATATCATTATTGCTTTTCAAGATGCATGCAAAGGTCAAATTTTGAAAGATATGAGTAAATTTAATCACTGTAATCTAACAAATGTACGAGTATTTTTGAATAGTGAAAGATTTCCCTATCAAGATTTAAATTTAGATTTTGATACCAATCGATTCGCATCACTATACGAAATGTTTGCAAACTTTCAAGAAAGTTATTATCACATCCAAACCAACCAACCCATATTCAACCCCAAAGAATTCAAAGACAGAGCTCCAATTATTCATATCGATTGTTCCCATCAAAAGGAAATTATTCAGAGCGGATCTGTCGTTTTGCGAATAGAATTTGAAACATCAAAACCTACGGGCAATAATGTGTCTGCATATTGCCTAATATTACACGAAAAAGAATTTTATTACAATCCCTTAATAAAATAGTGCGACAATGAGTCGTCTCACTCAGTCAGTTGATAATGTTACCTCAATACAGATGCAGGTTGTTCAATTCATCCGCCAATTGACACAACTCAAAGCCGAAATGAATATTTAGAGAAGAGAAAATTGGTTGAGCGAGAATTGAAAAATCTTCAAATATGAGATTAGTTATCGATTTTCAAGGCTTCAAAGTGGAAAATAACAAATTTGTAGTGAAAGAATTAGCCTGTTTCGATGGTCATCGCCGTATTAGTCATTACTTGTTCAAACCGCCATTTCCCTTCAACAATCTACCACATGACTTAAAAAACAAGCATTGTGGCTAATGAAAAACCACCACTACATAGATTGGAATGTGGGTTTCACTCCTCTACATCAATTTGGAAATATTATGCAATATCTCACCCAAGGAGCAGATGCGGTGTATGTGAAAGGAAGAGAAAAATTCAACTTTATCAAGAAATATTGTAGCTGTCCGGTTCATGAATTGGATGAACATCCCCCTTTGAAAATGGAAGTGCCAATGTGTTTTTACCATAATAATAAAGATGTGCTTTATCAAATGTATACTTTTTGTACACAAATTTCATAATGAATGATGATAAATAAATGTATAGAGAAACAAGTTGAGACTTGTTGAAAATGAATAAATTATTTTCATTCTCCCCTCCATTCCTCCACAACATTTTTGATTATATAAAAACATAAAAATGTATTAATGAACCAGTATATTGAAGTATACCTTACTTCATTGCACCACTATGAGCAGCAGCAATAGTAGACTTTTCCAAACACAATGAATCAAGAAGCATGTTACTGTATTCATCCATTGAAGGACCATTGTCATTTCAAACGCAGTTTGCATCATTTTAGTGAAGAAGAACTGGAAAAGTTTCCTCTACAATATTTGATTGAGAGAGCTCAACCAATTGAACTCTTGTATGCGTGGCATAATTACCGAGGGATTATCGAAATAATTTCAATTTGCAAGTTCAATTACCTGTTTTATGCATTACAACCGACCAGATTGGCGAACTCACATAGACGGTCCACCAACATCACAATCAAGATGTCATCTATGTAAATTACCTTTTGAACAATTGTAATTGAGAAATAAAAGATTCAAGTGTTTTATTTTGTTTTTATTTTCCAGATATTTCAAACAATGTGAGTACATTTTCATAAATAATTGTGATACATTAGTCATCATCATCATCACAAAAACGATTGAATCGAGAGTGATAGTCATCGTGTAAATCCATATTACATTCTAACCGTGTTTTAAGTCCAAATAACAATTCCTTAAATTCATTTTGACACCACATAGACCTGTTTTGATATATAGCATGGAGATCACTGGTATTGTGAAATAAATGAAAATGATCTCTCGAAACATGCAACTTCATATTAATATCATGTTCTTTCAAAATATATAAAAGCAATTGATAACATGATCTACATAAAAATAAGTTTAGAGTTTGAATTTTATATCTATTAACCCATACACAATATTTAGGTTCGGGATACTCTAATTCCCAATTATAATGATGAATAACTGCACTTCGCTCTTGAGATGTAGAAATATTACGTTCATATAACATATCAACAGGAATGTAAGCATTATCGGAACTTGAACACTCTAAAATTTTCTTCCATTTATAATAACTATATTTTTTAACAATTTCTAAAGTTAAGCTCAAAGGTAATGATAGTGTATTTTCTGAAGTAGAGCTCAAAGGAAATGTCAACCAACTGATAAAAGGTATTATTGCTCGTATATCTTGACAAATTCTCTTATACAAAGTTCTCTCAATTGCATATTGATTCCTGAAACAAAAACAAAATCTATGCACTATAATGACCCCAAGGAAGTGTATCGAATGATTGGGGAATTATTCTGCGTTTATCGTCATGAGGACTAAGAGCAATTTTCGTTTGTTCTATGCTGAATACGTTGTGAGCATAGGAACGGATACTTTGTTGTGATATATTTTTGTTTTTAAATTCTTTCAGACAAACGACATAATCTTCAAAAGTTATCATATTTTTCATTACATACTTTTTGACCCCCTTAGATGTTTTCTTTATGCCTAAATTATTCATTTCAATATCTATTCGTTTTTTGCTCATACCCTTTTTCAATAATTTTTCCCTTAAACGTTCCCTATCTTGTTGAGTGACGAGTGTTTTGAAGGCATACATCTTTGAACGGAGACCAGCAAAATGTGTAATGATCCTACCATTTGTTTCATCTTTCATTAGACCAGGGGTTTTTTTGTTCACCAAAGGAATATTGTACTCATTATTTTTATCATAATCAGAGGTATCAAATTTATTGATATGTTTTTTGATTACATCTTCATAAATATCTCCACAGGTCAATTCATAAGAAAAACTATCTGTGTCTGTGTACATTAACTTGCAATTGTCCGATCCAATTGTGGGTAACATGAAATTATAATGGAACTCATACATGCAAAGTTTAGAAATGTCCAAAATAGCCATACCAATGTGAAGGGGTTTATTAAAAATCAATTCAGCTTTTTTCAATTCAATCGCCATAAAATCTTCATCAAAAATTGTTCTACTATGAAAACGTGGACTAGCAATTAGGTTTTTGCCTCCATAACGACCCTTATAAAAATTCACTAATTTGACGACTCTATGTAGTCTAATATTCTCCATTGTTTTACCAAAAACTGCATTATTAGCCAATTTACATTGTTTTTTTTAAAGGTACTCGTTACTACAGCCCTCAAACGAGTATTGAGTTAGATATACGGTCTCAACCATTCAGACTGTTTAAATTCCAACACCTTATGTATTTTAGTTGAAATCAAACCGTTTTCCAATGCTTCTTTTAAATTTCTGTAGTGTAAAATATACTCTTTTTTATCATGTAAATCAGCTATCAACTTTGGCAATTTTGATGAAGGGGGAACGGAATGATCTGCGCAAAATGGAAAGTCTTTGTGTAAGTCATGTATATTCTTGGGATACTCTAAATCAACTTGTAAAATGTATCCCACCGATGAATCATCTGGAATCATTTTTACATCAATATTTGTATCGACCCATTTGAAACCTCCGAAAGGTAATGGTTCAGACATGGCCCAACCATATAAGTTGTTTACATCGAGATACGAAAGTGTTTTGGCAGGCTTTGAGGGGTCATAGTTGGGCATGTATTTATTGTTGGCTTCTGAAAATCGGTTACTGCAAACCGATATTCCACCTCTAATTGCCTTCTCCAAAAACATTATCATATCAACATCTTTTAAAATTTGTAATTTACATTTTGTATATTTCAACATAGCATCCCACGTATATTTTTTTTTTTTTATGTTCTGGTTCCCACGAAAAGGGATATCCTGTAATGTTCAGAGAACATCGTGGGAACCAAGGGAAAGAAGGTAGGAGTTGGTGTTCTTCTTAAATTTCTGGAGGTTGTATGCCTCGGGGAACACCTCCCTAGGCAATGAGTTCCAAAGCCTCGCTGTTCGTTGGATGAACGAGTCTTTGGAGAGTGATGTTCTGCAGGTCTCCAAAGTGACCACGAAGGGGTGTGATGACTGAACTTGACGGGTTAATCTCGAAGAGACTGCCAAAGTAGGAACGATTGTTGATATTTCAGAAGAGCATCGCCCATGAAAATATCTATAAAATAGAGACAAATCGCCAACTTTTCTACGGTGTTCCAGACAAGTGAGCGAGTTTGTAAGCGAGGCATCACCGACGAGACGAATTGCCCTTTTTTGGACAGAATCCAATAGCTTCAGGATATGTTTAGGTGCCGCGCTCCAAATATGGGAACAGTATTCCAGGACAGGTCGGATCTGTGCCTTGTAGATCATAAGCAGCTGAGTGGGGGTGAAATAGCTCTTGGCACGAAACAAAAAACCAAGTTTTTGGGATGCACTTCCAGGACAGGTCGGATCTTGAAAGACAGTTTTTTACTTTTGGCAATGGACCTCACGTGATTTTCCCAGGAAAGGTTATTGCTGATAGTAATACCAAGCATCGATATGGATGACTTCAGTGGTATGGTTACTCCTGACAAAGTTATGTTAGGCACAGTGAGATCGGCTTTTCTAGAGAAAAGACAAGCTTGTGTTTTGTTTGCATTGAATTCTACCAAGTTATTAGATCCCCACTCGAGAATTGTGGCTAAGTCCATATTTATATGATTAACATTTCTTCCTCGTTCATTTCTGGTTTCACAGGCTGATATAGGGGCCCTGGAAGAGAAAGCGGTATGGAGGGTACTATCATCGGCAAAGCTGTGTACTGGACATGAAGTTGCTTTCAACAGGTCGTTGATGTGAAGTAGAAATAGTGTTGGTGCGAGAATAGATCCTTGCGGAACACCAGCATTTATGAGTAGAGTGTCAGATGAAACTCCATCGACCACTACATGGAGAGACCTGTTTGAGAGAAAACTAGCAAGCAGAGAACACAGCTGAGGGGGCAAGCCATAAGACGGAAGCTTGACGAGGAGTCCCTGGTGCCAAACTCGATCGAACGCCTTGGAGATATCTAATGCCACAGCTAAAGTTTCTCCATACTTTTCAATAGATAGCTGCCATATATGTGAGACGTAAGCGAGCAGGTCACCAGTTGATCTTTGATGGCGGAAGCCATATTGCCTATCGTTGACAATTCCTGAGTCTTCCAGATATTTCATGAGCTCGATGTTGATGGCTTTTTCCATGACCTTTGAAATAATAGATAGCAGTGCGATAGGTCTGTAGTTGCTAGGTAGGGCCTTTTTGCCTTTTTCAGGGACTGGCTGTACTCTTGCAATTTTCCAATTGGACGGAAATACCCCCAAATTGTAAGAGTGGTTGAACAACTTGCAAAGAACAGGTGTTAGTTCGGGGGCACATTTCTTGAGAACAATCGGCGGGATTCCGTCAGATCCACAGGCTTTGTTGGTGTTGAGACCCAGCAAAATCTTTCTGATAGTACGTTGGCGAAAGGTGATTTTGGGCATGTGACTGTCAATAGGTGTAATGTTCGGGGGTTGTTTTCCCGATGAATCCAGAGTGGAATTTCCAGCAAATAGGTGCGCAAAGATATTGGCTTTTTCCTGGGCAGTCGTTGCTAGTGTTCCATCTTCTTTGTAAAATACCAAGCGGGATCTAAACCATAGGTTTTCAAAGCAGTTTCCCTAAAGTTTTCCATGACATCTGCGAGTAGCAGAATATCAGTTTTCATATACAAATCGCTATATTCTCTTAGTGTTTTCATTTCGAACGCTGACCATATATTTTGTGCATGAATGTAGTCTTCTTCGCACAACTGTTCATCACGCAATTTGTTGTAGAATTTTTCAATGGATGGAAGTTGAGTATCATTTAATTTTTCCACATTATTTAAAAAATCATAGGGAAATACCCCTTTCCGAGTCAAAAGTTTGAATGTTTCATCATTCAAATCTTTAAACTCTCGCTTCAAATTTTGAAGATTATCCATACACAATGTGGATACGAGTTCATCAAGACCCGCTCCCATAAATCTGAACGAATCTATCAATCTTAATTTTATTCTACTATCGCAATCATTGAGAGTGAAAGAAATGTATTTTTCTTTATTCAATGGAAGAACACTCAGAGCGCCTCGCCTACCTAAATCTTCGATAATAAAGTGAGCATCATAATTTGACATATTATGACAAATGACTGGTACAACAAAAAGTATATTCTTCCTTGCCTGTGCAAGCACAAAAATTCCACCAATCTGAACAATTTTTACAGCCCGCGTGCTCTAAATTTGATCTACAAACAATGATTATTAATAACTTTATATGACAAAATAATTTTAAACTTACGAAAAATCTATTTCATTATCGGAAAAATCTTCCTCCGATGAATTCCACTCATATTCTTCTCTTGTATTTCTAAAAAACCAATATTTTCTTTAAACAATATTTTTAAAAATAATGAAAAAACTCACAAAATTCCATTTTGGTAACTCATCTACAAAAGGGAACATTGATAAATAAAGCAATCAAATCAAGGAAGAATACTGCTCATCAAGATTCAAGAATATTGACTGGTAGGTAGGTAGGTAGGTAGGTAGGTAGGTGGGTACGATAGAAGACATGAACATATTATTAAAATAGACTCACCTTTTGTTTCTCGTAATACACCACAATATATGAAGTTCAATACTTGATTACTTCTGAACTTTTGAACGATATTTATTGCTATATATACTGTTTATATCAACCCCACATTACTATTAACAACTTTCATTTCCTAGATTCATCGAAAATAACCTCGATTGCTTACTTGATATGATTCTGATGCAATATATTTATTATTTGATAATTCACCACTCCTAAGCTCTCGAATTGCATACGTCCCGTTATTTATTCTACGCAATGTTGACCTTTAATTATTTAAAAAATCGCCACTCCTATCATACATACACATTTCAGAAAACAAAACTTCCGCATTGAACAATGGATTATTTTCAGGGAAATGAGACAATTACAACTCTTATAATGTATACAGCAAAATTATTAATGAGTGTGATCCATATGATAAACAAATTTCTGAAAATTATATATTTATTTCGATTATTAATTGGGGCGGCGGCTGCGGTCTCCATTCTTCAAATGCCTATTGTCCATTAGAATATTTTAAATGATTATTGTCCATTGGAGACTGCCAAATATTTTTTCGAATGTTCATTGCCCATTGTGCACTGTCAAATTATTTCGAATGCCTATTGACCATTGAAATAATATTATTTTGATTGTTTATTGTCCATTGAAGACTACCAGATTTATGAAATATGATGTACAGGGTCCCCACAAAATTTCTCAAAAAAGAATTATGTATACTGAACATTTTCTCATAATTGATATAATATATTTATCTCCAAAATAAATGCGATGCGTTCACTCAAGTGGGCTAAACTATCAAAATTTAATCTATCTATCTCCAGAATAGATCATTTTTTACCAAAATACTTCAGAACTCATCCCAAAAACAGAATAGTGTGGAATATACAATTTTAATTTTTTATTTTTTTTTGGGGGGGTAACGGTAAATCACCGATTTTTTAAATTATTTTTCCCAAACATTGTGATCCATAATAGATATAATGCCATAGTCAAGGCGGTCCTACTGCCGAAATTCCGCAGAACTCTTGTTGTTCTACTACTCCTGTGGAATATTTGTTTTACAAACAAAACAGTATTTCGACGTTGTGCCTTATTAAACCACTGCAGTACTATGGAAAGTATCTTAAATGTCACTTAAAATTGTTTATGAAAGGAAAAAACCATGAGTGCGGCAACTATACATTTACCTCCAATCCAATAATCAATGGAATGGAATTTCCACTCAGCGAAGGGGATGAACAATTGATATTATTTTCGAAGAATGCGTCTGCATTCTACATTCTACGCCACAGTAAGCTCACCTGTGGAATATTTGTTTTGCAAACAAAACAGTATCTCGACGTTGTGCCTAACTAAACCACTCAGTACTATGGAAAGTATCTTGAATGTCACTCAAAATTGTTTATGAAAACCGATGAAAACACAGGAAATATCTAAAACAACATTTTATAACAAATACGTCAAGGCAACGTGGCTCTTCAGGGCCAGACGAAGTACCAATGTTTTTATTGAAAAAAATTATCAGTACTATTTCTGAACCATTGACTTTCCTAGTAAATCTTTCATTTACTGATGGCAGGTTCCCAAGTGCTCTGAAATTGGGAAACTTATTCCAGTTTATAAAAAAGATGTCCTGAAGCAATAGAAAACTATAGACCCATCACCTTGTCCCAGTTTTTCCAAGATTTTTGAATATTGCTTCTTCGAAAGGTTACTAAAGTATTTGAATAATCTAAACATTTTGTCAAATAGGCAACACGGTTTCAGATCCGGAAAGTCAATAAGTACTGCACTCTATCAGTTTTATAGTGATTTAATCAACTATATAGATAAAAATTAGTATCCTATAGGTGTTTTTTGTGACCTGAGCCGTGCTTTCGACTGTGTGGATCACAATGTACTATTTTCTCAAAACTACTACGACTATGGTATCAGGGGTGTTTGCTTGGACTGGATAGAGTCTTTTGTTAAAGCAAGGCTTCAATATGTCTCAATTAATCACCAGGATGAAGATTCAATTCGATCTGTCCTCTCATCTCGACTTAAAATTGACCTGAGAGTCCCGCAGGGCTCGATATTGGGCCCCATTCTTTTCATTTTATATGTCAACGAGATAAGTAATATCCTACCAGATATAAAAGTCACAAGTTATGCTGACGATACAACCCTCTTACTCTCTGGTAAAGACAGTGTCAGCCAAAAGGAGACCTGTGAAAATGCAATGGATAAACTGAGTCAATGGTTCCAAGATCACTATCTATATTTCAATACAGATAAAACTGAATTAGCGCATTTTCACACAGCGCAAAAGTCTCTGGAAAAAATTGAAATATCTCACAATGGCGCAGTTGTTGAGTTTCATGAAAATGAAAGATTTTTGGGTCTAAATATCGACTCCTGCTTAAACTGGAACAAACATTGCACCGTGTTAGGTGCCAAACTTGCAACTATGCACTATATGTTCAGAAATATAAAATTTATATTGGAAAAGCATCAACTGGTACAGTTGTATTATGCTGAAGTTGAGAGTCGGTTGAGATATGGAGTGTGCCTCTGGGAAGACTCATCATTTTCTCAAAATGTTTTTGTCAAACAAGCAAAAATTCTAAGAATCATAGATGGTCTGAAACAAGATGAATCTTGTCGAGAGTCTTTCAAAAAACTGAGAATTCTCAGCTTGACTGCACTTTATATCTTTGAGATATGTGTTTTCGTCAAAAAGAACGGAATCATGTTTTGTAAAAATAAGGATCTACACCAGTATAATACCCGAAATAAAAATGATCTGCATCTGCCCAAGAGCCGTGTGAATATCAAATATAACGCTCCTGAACGACTTGGACCAAAAATTTTCAACCATATACCAATATCTATAAAAAATATTGAAAGTGAAAAGACGTTCAAATATCAGTTGAAAAGCTATCTAACAAACTCATGTCCATATAACATGAATGAATTTTTCATTGGAAAGCAGTGATTTTCTTTTTTGTCTTTTCTTTTTTTTTAAACAGATTTGACATTTTATTTGTCTTTTTATATACGTATTAGTAATTAGTAATTTTACACGCCTATATACACTTCTACACTGACTTTTTCTTATACAATGTATATTGTCCAAAAAGAAATGAAAAACTTTTGACTTGACTTTGACTATTACCAATCTACAAAAATTCTCATTTCAATATATTCGAATAATGAATCAAGAAACTAGCTATTTAGAATTCTCAAATATTGACAATAAATATATATATATATATATATATATATATATATATATATATATATATATATATATATATATTCCGATCCCGAGAACCCCTTGATACCAATTTTGGATGGAATAGGATCATTAATCACAAAACTCATCTGCCATCTTGAACCATCTAATCTTGATATACATTTCTTCACTCCTTACTCATGGATATGAATTTTTAAAAGACATAACACAAATAACTTGTCCGCTATTTTGAATTCTTTGATTGAAAATAATAAATATTTCCGACCGCGAAATCTCCACACACGAATTTCAAACGGAATCTGACCTCTGACCATATATTACAAAACCATCCGTCTGCGCCCTCGAAAATTCTAGATGACGATTTTGTGTTATTCGGACAATTAATGACAATATTAGACGACCATATTGAATTTTCTGTTGTTGCATTTGTTGAATTTTCACATCTTTCCCAAGATCATACTAAACCTTAAGATCATTTCCTCATTCAACCACGAAAATAAGGATTGAAAATTGTTTTGAACCTCTTAGAAAAGCTCGGCACTGTGCTAGAGGGTTTTGTTTTGGTTCCATTTTCGATTGTCAGAAACGTAAAACATTACAGTTTGCCCCAGAGTTATCCTCGTTTCAAAACATTGCGTGTATATTCGGATCAGGCCTATCCAGGGTTTTTTATTGATCTGAGTATTTCTGTCATACATACCTATTCAAAAAATCTCGCACTCTAGCAATTACTGATGGTGTCTATCGCATTCTACGTCCAAAATTACCCACTACTATATACCTACCTATCAAGTAGAATTTTCTCGTTTCCAATTTGGAAGAAGCTCTTTTCACTTCCTCATTTTGAAAAATTATGAATTATCAGATTACCCGTGTGAGAAATTTTAGAAAATTCCGAATGGAACCGGAGGATACAAACAGTTTTCATTAGGTATTTGCGTTCTCAAAATTGGATGTTCCTCAATGACTGTGAGCATAAGATAGCTAAACAGAAAAGCAAAATATATTATCCAATTTTAAAACTCATAATAAAATCTGCTTGTAACTCCGGTTCCCTTAAGAATTTTCTAAATCTTTTTATACGGGTAATCTGATAATAAATAAATTTTCAACATGCTGAAGTGAAAAGAGCTTGTTGTTATTTAAGGATATCGACTAATATGGCTCGTGAAACTAATCCTATAGAGGAGCCACCGTGCATTTTATTGACTATGTAAATGTAAATGAGTAATTGTAGTAATTTCTACTACGAAATAATCGCCAGAGAACTGGCTGGTGGGCACTGTTGCCGATAAAGGTACGTATTCCATGTAACAGCTGTTTTGGACTACCCATTATCATTTGCCTTGGAGATTATTCAGGAACAAATGATTCGTGAAATAGTTTTTTCGAATTAAGATTCTTACAAAATAAAATCCAGCGTCCAACGTTGTTATATACATTATTGTCAGATAGAGATTCGTATATTGACGCACTTGGCAATATGACAGAACTGCAGGTCTGTGGCTTTTTACGACAGAATTTTTTATTCCAGAAGATATCAGAGTTGGAAGTTGCAGCTCAGAATTTTTGCAAAAAAATTTAAAAAAATTATTTTCTCAAACTCGAATTTGATCCAAAATTGGTATGTGATGATTTTCGGGGTCGGAGATCATACATTTTTTGTCAAAATTCATAAATTCAAGATGGCGGGTCCAAGATGGCAGACGAGTTTTGTGATTATGGTCCGATACGATTCAAAATTGGTATGTGGGGGTTTTTGGGGTCGGAGATTATGATTTTTTCGTCAAAATTCATGAATTCAAGACGGCGGCCCCAAGATGGAGGACGAGTTTTGTAATCATGGTCTTATTCGATTCAAAATTGGTATGTGAGGGTTTTCGGGGTCGGAGATCATGAATTTTTTGTCAAAATTAATAAATTCGAAATGGCGACTCCAAGATGAAAAACGAGTTTTGTGATGTTGGTCCGATTCGATTCAAAATTGGTATGCGGAGGTTTTCGCGGTCGGAGATTTTGAATTTATAAATTCAAGAGTGTGGCACCAAGATGGAGGGCCAGTTTTCTGATTATGATTGTATTTCATTTAAAATTGGTATGTGGGGGTTCTCAGGTAGGAAGATTATGAATTTTTTGTCAAAATCTATAAATTCAAGATGGCGCCGAGTTTTGTGATTATGGTCAGATTCTATTCAAAATTGGTGTGTGGGAGCTTTTGGGGTCGGAGATCATGATTTTTTTCAGCTCAAAACTTACAGGAAAGAGACCTTGTAATAACGATACTCTACTAGTAATGAACAGATTGAGACGAACTAAAAAGCATAAAATAAAATAACTGATAAAAAAAAGTCAAGTATGTGAGTTGTTTGTTCCTTGTATTATATTGATGTTCCGGGTTCTTTAAGTCGTGCTTAGAATTATGTTGTTTGATGTTGCTACGTAAAAAGAATAGTTGCCTTGGATCCATAATATTAATTTCATTGAATAAGCTATCTGATGGATACTTCATATCTTTGTTGAATATAATTTTAAGTAGGCGCTTTTGAACAATGATTAATTTTTCCAGGTGAGACTTACTTACAGCTCCCCATGCTAATATTCCATACACAATATGTGGTTCCACCAATGCCTGATATATCGTTCTCATTGCTTTGAAATCTAGAATATATTTAACATTTTTAAGTTTATGAATTAAAAACTGTATTTTCTTAGTGACGTATTCGATATGTTTATTCCATTTCAGGTTATTGTCTATCATAACACCAAGGTATTTGATCTTATTACAGCTGCATATTGAGATGTCTTCAGTGATTCGTAGGCTATCATAAGAAGGAATACTTCTCTTATCAATATGTATGGGTAGAAAAAATGTTTTTTAAAGTTAATTGTTGAAAGTCTTGAATATTACGGATATCATTTTCTGCTTGAATTTTAAGTGATAGCCAGTCTTCATGACTGTAGAAAATTGCAGTATCATCCGCATAAGTGATAATTTGACCACTAGTGTTCATTCTGAATAGATCATTCAAATATATATTGAACAAAAGTGCTCCCAAAACAGTTCCTTGAGGTACACCATATTCTATTCTTTGAAAATTGCTCCTCACCATCTTCAGTTCAACACATTGAAATCTATTGGAAAGATAACTTTCGAATAATCTTAAGGCCACTCCTCTTATGCCGATGTTTTCCAAGCATTCCACAAGCAAGTCATGACTGACCGTATCGAATGCCTTTGAAAGGTCTATAAATACACATAGACAGGGTTTTCCTGCATCTAAGGCATTATACATCTTTGTTGTAGGGGCGAGGATTGATTGGGTTGATTGGGTGATAATCCTTCTTTGAACCCGTATTGGTTGGCGGAGATGATTTTATTCTTCTCAAAATATTTGGTAAATCTTATTTTTATGATTTTTTCCAGTATTTTAGCAATAGTGGTTATTAATGAGATTGGTCTGTAGTTTATGACATCCTCCCTATTACCTGTTTTGAAAATTGGTTTGATCACTGACTTTTTGAAGATGCTTGGGAAATGTCCTTGCTGGAGGCACTTATTAAATATGTGAGACAGTGGTTCTTTGATCATCGGTGATAATAATTTTATTGTTTCTGCTTTCATTCCGTCAATACCTGGTGCTTTCTTGTCTTTGAGCGATAAAATAATATCATTTATTTCATCAGCGTTGGTAGCATTCAAAAACATTGAGGACAATGGATTATTTTTCTCAGGAGGTTGAAAATTGGGATCCTTGTCGATTGTATTTGCAAGTTTTCCACCAATTTGTATGTAATGTTCGTTGAATATATCAGCAATAGATTTGGTATCTGTGATTTTTTCTCCATTATGTTCGATTAAATTAATATCTTGAGGTTTTGAATTATTTTTAGGATAAAGTTCATTGATAGTGGTTCATACATTTTTACTATTTTCATCATTCTGTTCGATTTTGTTGCGATAATAGTTGGATTTTGTTATTCTTAAAAGCTGTCTCAATTGATTTTTGTTCCGAGTATAGTTTTGTTCCAATTCCACATTTTCAGGTTCATTAAGAAGTTGCTATACATTTTCGTCTATTGATAGATTTTATGAGTCCATTGGTAACCATGTTCTACGTTTTTGGATTTTGTATCTGTGCGAAGTTGTGCAGTTTCCTATCTCAGTATTCAGAATATCCATGAAAATATTTGTTGCAGTTTCTGCATCTTCCGTTTCATAAACGGCATTCCAGCGGACATTTTGTGGTCTCTCTGTTAGTTGATTATAATTGATTTTGTTATGACTAAAGAATTTGTTTGTAGAATTGCTGTTTATATAATTTTCATATATAATTTGTAGGAATGTCGTGTAATGATCGGTAGCATTTGTTTTGATTATAAATGGTAGAAGAAGTTCGGAATCTGCATAAGTTTTCACAAATATATGGTCTAAGCATGATTTACTTTGAGTTGTTACTCGAGTATATTTATCAATGGTCGACACAAATCCATACTCTTGCATGATAGTTATGTATTCGGTTCTCACTATGCTGTCGTCTTTGATGTTAATATTGATGTCGCCAAGAAATATGGTATAATCCGAATTTTTGATAATGTTTTCCAACATATTTCTTGTGTTTTCTAAGAACATGTCTATACAGGAGTTTGGTGTCTATATCCTGCTATCACGTGAATTTTTGGTGCTTAACTTTACCGAGATAAATTTTAAATTATCAGAAAATTGCACAGTCTCATATGAGTAATGCAAGTCAGACTTGATGTATATTACTGTACCATCATTTTGGTTATAGCAGCTATTATTATAAATTAGGTCATACTCTGCTAGGTTATACACATTCAGATCAACCAACTCTCTCGTTTCTGTTAATACAATGCACTCGGGTAGTTGTGTAAGTTGATTCAAGTAACACTGTAGCTGATTCAAGTTTTTATTCAAGCTTCTGATATTTTTGTGTAAAATTCTAAAATTTGGATTGTTGCTATTAATTCTTAGAACATTATTACATTCATAAAAATCTGATACTTCCTCTGTTTCGATTTCATTTGCGTCGAAATCACGGATATACTGATCCATAGGGATGTCAATTAGAATTTATATAATTGAAACAATATTTATATGTATCAGAAATAGAAACGAACACTTGACGAAGAAAGATTTATGAGCAATTTAAACAATTTGACTTTAGTTGAAAAGGTATCTTGAGAAATTATTATAATCTACTCAAACTGCAGTGAAACCATTTGCATAAAGTGGAGTAACGATATCAGTATCTATTTGATCGTGTTTTAACTTTTCCGGGTGGTATAATAACATCTCGTTCTAGTGTCTTCTTCGGTGTTTTGATCGTTGTTTTTGGCGTATTTATCGGTCCTATGATTTCTTTTGTGTTTTGTCTTGTTTCTCCTCCGAATAATTCATTGTTACATTTTTCGGTGTTGTCGAAGACTTCTTCACTTCTCTGGGCTGTTGGCGTATTCGGAGCACTGTTTGCTTTCACGCTTTCTTGATATTCTATCGCTTCCAGTTCTTCTACTGTAAATGGCTTGTGGTTAATGTATAATTTATTTCCCTCAATGAAACTTAGGTGAGTGGAGTTTTGCCTTTCCCTTGTCAGATAAAGTTTCAAGATTTTACGTTCTTCTTGTTGTTGTTTGGTCGGATCATGAGATATTGAAATGTTTGTGCCTTGAAGTTGTTTCGTTTTTTGTAATATCAGAGACTTCGTGATTTGGGATGTGAGTTCGATTTTCAGTGGGCTGCTTTCGAGTCGGCCAAGGAAGTAAAAGTTACTTATATCTGATGTTGATATCTCCGTTCCAAGCAGTCTGTTTATTTCGTTACACACGGTTGTAGCTGAGACACCAATTTCAGATCTTTTTGAGCCGAAAATAATAAGATTTTTCTTTTTTTGTTCCCGTTCCAGAGTTTCTACTCGTGATTTCAATAGGGTGTTTTCTTCCTCTAGTTTTTTGTTTTTTTCCTTAACAACTTCGAGTTCTAATAGTACTCTCGCTTCGCTTGCTTCAATACAACTCTTTAATTCTTTTCTGCTTTTCAAAATCTCATCATATATCTTCTTAATTGAAATATCATTGGTTTCTACCATGTTTCAGCACGTGACTACTTTGTTTGTGTTTGTGATAGGTAACTGCTATTTATTTCTGGCAGAGTAAAACAACTTTTTTCCTATTGTCGATATTGCCTGTGCTATTTATTTATCGCGTATGAAAACAATCGAGAAAACAATCGAGATATCTTGAAGTTTTTTGTGACTCCCAAAAAAAGGAAGAAAACAATCCTTTGTTTCAATCGGTGAATTCAGGTGTTCAATATGCAATTAAATTGACGTGATAACTGAATAATTCTTCTCATATATGACACGTCTTTACTCTCGTATAGGCCTGCTATATATATATATATATATATATAAAACTTCGTGTCTGTAGAAAAAATTGCCAAAATATTTTTGGGAAATACTGACGAAAATAGTACGTGTTATTGAAAATTCAAGTGATATTTTTTCTATCGAGCGTGACGGAGATTGACGGACGATCTGTCTCATTTGAGCTGTAAAAGTATAACTCTACTCCGGCGGAGTAAAAGTATACCGGAGTAAAAATTCCATGTATATTCATAACGTTTGAAGAAAACATTCTTCAATTTCTGCGTTTGTTCTAAAAAAAAAAATGTCAATCACATTATACTTTCATGAATATTATTGAACAACATTAGTTTAAGCAATTGCTCGGGAAAAAACATTTCAACCCCTGAATCAAACAAGGTCCCACCACCCACATATAATAATAAATCTATTAACTTCAGCTGAAATATAAATAGGGGAACAAAAATAAAACTGTGTTGATAAACAAGAAAAGTTACGTAAACTGTTACCAGTTTGTGCGTGACTAAGAAATAAAATTAAAATTTTCTCATATGTTCAGTCTTTGGAAACTCGAGAAAATGTATTGAAATAAATCACAAATCACCACCTACACTCCATGCTTACTCACCTATGAAATTTCACATCCAGCCCTTTACTATTCTAACTACACAACTGTAGGCTGCACACTAAGAAGGCATATTTAAGAATATTTATAACTTCTCAAACAGTTCAGAAACACTGGATAAATCTATGAAAAACTTGCAGAACACCACACGAAAACACATGTAAACGATATACGAAACCAATATTCTGTCCTTTTTCACAGATACTCTGATATCGATGGTATTTTTCTCACAACCAGTCCATATTATTATATGTCTATGTTATGGTCCCATTCGATTCATAATTGGTACGAAGTGGTTTTCAGGGTCGGAGATAATGAATTTTTTGTCAAAATTCATAAATTCAAGATGGCGGTGCCAATATGGCGGACGAGTTTTGTGATTATTGTCCGATTCAATTCAAAATTGGTATGAGGGTAATTTTGGGGTCGAAGATCATGAATAATTTGACAAAATTTATGAATTCAATATGGTGGACGAGTATTGGTATGTGGGAATAGATTTCCGGGGTAGGAGATTATTAAGTTGGTCGAAGATTATCGAAATTAATAAATTCCAGATGGCGGATGAGTGAATCTTCAGATGGTCTCCTCATAAAAGAATAGAATTTATTGATGTTTTTGAATATTTTATTTATTACACAAGTCAAAGGGTTTTGAACATGTCCGTGTATATAAAATTTGTGAACATATAAATCATTTTATACACATTTATACAAACATATATGGTAGAAGACATGTTGAAAGTAGTAGGATGGGTGCAGTATTTTCACATATCATGGTGTTTACATAAATTTCATTCTGTTAAATCACTCATATCACAAATATTCATGTACCGAATAGAAGCTGTGTTTCAGTAGAAGCTGTTTGATAGCTAGTTTGAATTCAAATGAGCTGAGTTTTTTGAATGATTCAGGCAATTTATTATAAATATTTAAATAAATTCAGTTTTTTGATGAGGTATTTTTTTTTAATTTTTTTTTTATAGAGCTTCGACTGCTGTGGTCATTTGCTCTTTCTAGCGCTTATTTAAATTTTAAGATACATATTTGTACTCTTGAGATAGGAAAGTAGGTTCTTGATTGCTTCTTTCTCATTACGTAGTACGAGGCTTCTTTCAGCTTCTAGGCCAACGATATCTCTTTGTAGTTGGAAGTTTTGACAATTCAGAAAAGGCTCGACTGTTAAACGAGTTTGGCACTTCGCATCTTGGTCTCCTTGCCCCGGCTAGAAGGTACAGGTGAGTCAGATTTGTGTGACCAATTCTAACTCTACACAGTACTACTTGTTCCCGTCTAGATATATCATTTGGATAGAACCATTTTTTTATAGATGGTTTCGAAAGTCTCAGAGGGCTATCTACATTATTCCATATTGTTTGCCATTCTTCGTAGCACTTTTCCTTGATAAAACTTTTGTGGTCGTCAAGGAAGACTGGTATTCCTTTGTCCATTTCTCTATTTGTTGCACTCCTCGCGGCATCATCTGCCATTTCATTTCCTGGAATGTTGCAGTGTCCAGGGATCCATATGAGGACCACATTTTTGTCAGTTGAATCGAGATGTGTAATTATTTCCAGTATTCTCACTGCCCATTCATTATGACTAAAGCGATTTTGGATTGTTAAAATTGAACTGAGAGAATCTGTACAAATTAGGCAATGCTTATGTTTGTCGTGAGAGAAGTACAGAAGGGCCTGCCATATTGCATACATTTCAGCAGAGAGGATACTGGTACTGGGACTCATTGTCCACGAGTGAGAGTGGTTTCCCATGACCATAGCTGCCCCTGTGCCTTCGTTAGTTTTGGAACCATCTGTATATATTAAGAGGTAGTGTTCATAGAGTGACAGTTGTTCCTGAAAAAGGGTCCGGTAGGTTGATGGGGGAGTATGCTCTTTTTTTATGTACTAAGGAGTATGTTTATACGAGGGGGAGTTCTCATCCATGGTGCAATATTTTGGGATAATTGCATGATATTGGGCTGGTCAATGATTGAGTGTTTCTCCGAAAGTTCAGAAAACTGGGTGGAAGCCGGTTTGGACACTCTAGATCGTCTGCCGGTGGTGTCATTGTTATACTTGAAGGAGCTGTGGTTCAGGTGTCGGGGTACGGACTGCACCATTTGTTGAGGTTTGCATTTCCCTGCGGAGTTTGAGGGGCATAGTAGAGGATTCACATAGGATTGATTGTATAGGGCTCGTCCTGAAGGCTTCTGTTGCAATGCGGATTGCAGTGTTTTGTATTGTGTCCAACAGTTTTAGACTGGACTGGCATGCGGATCCGTAGATAATTCTATAGTCAATTCTGCTTTGGACAAGTGCTTGGTATACTTTTAGTAATATTTCTCTATCCGAACCCCATCTTATACTTCCTATATATTTCATGACGTTGATGGCTTCACGGCATCTTGTGGACAGGTAGTTGATGTGGTGTTAAGCCACGTAAATACAGAGAAATTTTTCTACGATACAAAACAACGTAATATTCTTGATAAACAGTAAAGGTCAATATGGACCACCTGCTAGACTGAAACAGCTGATAAGCATACGATCGTAAAACCATACGTTGTTATCGGGAGACAAATAAAATGCTTTTAAAAATAATTACCAAGAAATATCCCTTGTAGACCGGACGCATAAATCATTCAACTAGAAGCGTAAACAACGATTATTGATTGCTACTGGGTACATTCCCAGCGAGATAAGAAACTCAGTTTTATTTACTACCGAAACAAAAACATATCCATATTTCAAACAACCGTCCAAATTCGATAAACATGGGGTCATTAATTCCGCGATAGAGCGACAGCTACCGTAAATATATTATCCAATTATAACATAATTAAGCGAGAACGGGTGACCCTTATCAGTTTTACGATGTCACGGCACATAAACACACTAAGCCCCGCCTAATAAGCTCCCGGTTGAAGATCATATAAAAGCGTGAGTTCATGTCAACAATAGGTAGTTCGATTTGGTATTCCACAGTGAACACGAGAATATGCCATTCGCAAAAGTTAGGTTAAAAAGTCAGTCTAATTACAGTATCGTGCAATAATAATGAGAGTTTCCAAACCGGTGTAGTTAACTTCAGCAAACATAGAAAATCAGCCGATTCAAATCAAGTATTGCAGCTCCTAGTAAAAACACGAGTGAACAGTATAGTTTCCACAAATTGTAAAAGCTTCCAAAACAGAGATAATAACGGGATTTCAGCAATTTCAATGGTTCACGATCACTTAGAAAAACCTTAACTGTATACGAATATACCGGACGAATTAATTAGAATAACCGATTGACGCGGGAGAAAACGAATAATAAAGTCTAATCTAATTGCCTTTTAAAACTACATCCAGTGAATAAGTGTTAAACAGGGTGAGTCTCATGTTTGTTTTTCTGTATTTATGTTTATGGCAAAACCCAACCCATTAAAATGTGTATGTGTCTATAAAGTATGTCCATAGTTTCAAGATCACCAAGTTTTCAAAAAGAGAATTATTGTTAGTCGTTTGCAGCACTTGATTGCAAGATTTCTTTTAGTAAAAGTATTTCTATTGAGAAGCCCATTGCAGAATTATCTGCCAATACGCTACATTAGTTTGCATTGTATGAATATTGTTGTCTATCATTCGTCCATAGACGATTGAGAGAATTGTGTGAAGTTTTATTAAATATATATATATACATTTTTAACATTTTATGAGTGCAGTCCTTTATTTATTTTCTTTTATGAATAACCTTTCGAATCTTTCTGAACGGTAGTACTTCCTGAATAAACAGCCCATGTTCCGGTATTTAAGAGAAATGAAATCAGATCTGAGCCGCTCCAGACCTAGTTTCAGTATCGACCTTCTTCAGACAGTCGATTGCTCTTAATACCGTTTTTCCAACCTAACGAATAACGTCTGGTATTACAGGTGTGGTGGGTTAGTTCACAACACCCCGTAGTCCAGTCGTCAACATTGGTAGTCAGGTGTGTGGTTTTCCCAACACCCTGTAGCCCAGTGTTCAACATTGATGTCAGGTGTGCGAGTAATAATTAAGAAAGTACATTAACGCATATATGATATTTTCCACAGAAAGAAAAAGTGTCAAACAAAAATTGAAGTTGAATTTTTTTAATAAATATTTTATTTTTATTTTTACAAATAAGTGTCAGTCAGTCAAAAAAGACTAATTTGAACAGAAGTAAATGAGTAGAAAGATTGTGAAAATAGTTAGTATAATATCGTTGTTATTTTGCAAACACGATATTGGGAAAATAAATAGATATAGCGTTTATACCGATCAAAAACTCAGGAAGTATTCGAAAAGGCAATTGAAGTTTTATTTTCAATCAATGGAGATTTTTATCAAAATAATTAAATCATGGAAACTCAGACAACAGTGCCGAGGGTTAGATATGAACCGCAAATTACTATCACTTTGGATAATATACCTTTTTATAATGGTACAACAGAAATCAAAGATTTTATTCGTGAAATTGAGAATTTGGCAGCTGTAGCAAAATGGACAGACAGTCAAATAAGTTCTATAGTTAGATTAAAATTGAAAGGAATAGCTAGATTATTTATTGAAGCAGAAGATGAATTACAAAATACCGACAACTGGCAATTAATCAAAAAGGAATTATTGAAGCAGTTTAGCAAATTGAAATTACCTGGAGAAGCACAAAAGAATAGTAGAATTGTTATCAAGAAAAGAATGAAACAGAGAGGCAATTTTTAATAAGATTAAAAAAATATGAATCAAAGATAAGGTAAATCACAGGAAATAATAGAATTGACAAGGTATTAGAGCAAAAATACGAGCAGGATATTTTGGTTCAATTTGCCATTGATTGTTAGATCCTGTTAGAAAAAAAGTTTTATCTGAAAGTCCTGTCAGTTTAGAAGAAGCCATCAAATTAGCAGAAAAGAAGAATTAATTGAGCAAATTACGAATACACCGAATAGAAATTTCAGAACTTTCAATGCGAATATAATATTGTGCACACATTGTAACAGAAAAGGTCACACAGCAGGAGATTGTTATATGAAAAATTGCGTATGCCTCACATGTCAAGAAGTAGGACATATGTCATATAGATGTCCAAATAGAAATAGTTTTCAAAATAAGAGATTAAATGATTCAGGAAAATGGTTTTCCAACTACGCTAAGGAAAAAAGATTCAAAAAATATGGAAAAATGAATAAATATAGAACAGAATTTTCTAACAATTCGAAAGAAAATAGATTTCAATCTCATAGAAGCAGGAATGAACGAGGAAATTTTAGGAGAATAAATTATAGAAAGCAAACAGGAAATAGCTATGGAAATGACAGAAAATGGGAAAAGTATGGGAAAAAGGCAAAATATAACAGGAATTTAAATGGAATGGCAGCTTTCAACAAGCCTCAGATGAAAGCTGCGGGAAAAACTATTTAAATAGTGCGAGGCAAGAGGAAAATATACTAATCGACGATGAACAGAAAAATGTTATTAATTTAGAAATAGCAGGAATTTTGAGACATATATCCGTAGATATGAGATCTCAAGTATCAGTGGCTCATATTAATATTGTTAGAGGTATGAAATTAAATTATGATTTGCCGTATCACCTCAGAAAAAGACAAGGAAATTTCACTCAGTATATTGGCTCGGTTATATTGCCAATCAAAGTAAAGGAAGGAAAAGTTATTGAACATGAATTCTTAATAGTTGAAAATGATCATCGTAGTACTGAAATAACACTGGGATTAGATTTTTTACGAAAATATGACGTGCAAATTGATTGGAGAGAAAATCAAATGTATTTATCAGGGGAAATTATCGAGTTGAAAAAGAAAATCCACACATATGCCAAACGAATCGGGATGACGAACAGGGAAGTTGCAAAAAGATTTGAAGAAGTAGAAAAACGATTAAGAGATGTCAATATCATGATGTACGATTGGATGAATTCTGTAGAAAAACTAGAATTGAAGAGGGAGGGCCCGCCCAAATCAATCCGCGAAGTATTCTAAACAGAGTTTCATGCCATGAAACGAGACGTACAACTTCGAATCAAATAGAGATATCAGGGACCGGTGATTTAATTGTGACACCAGGTTTAGAAAAAACAGTTTCAAAGATGTCAGCGACTGGTGATTTAAAGGAGACGCTAGTCTGCAAAGAAATAGTTGAAATTGAAGAATATGGAAAATCGTCTGGAACAAGAGAAAAGCGAAACATGCGTTTAAACGAGCCACAAGAGAGAAGAGAGGAATTTAGAAAAGTGCCACCTATGGAAAATGGAAAACCGACGCACTCTGTACATTAGGACCGATAGTCACAAGTGACAGTCGACAAGTGGAAATGCCTACGCATAGGTACGAGCAATTCCTACCTGAAGGAACGGAGAGATGTAACGGAACATTGCCCATACAGCACTACAGCGAGGATGAAGAAAATTATAGTCAGAAAATGGAAAAAGTTGGTATGAAAGCTTTTGAAAGTGAAAATATTCCAGGAAGTAGCCAGACATATTCAGGGAGAACGGAAATTGCAACGGTTAATGCATCAAGGAATCGAAGGAAGGTGATAAATGTAGAAAATAGTAAATCATTGGAAGATAGTTTGAGAGATAGTTACGAATCACCCAAGGGAGATGCTCTATCCACCAGGAAGTTGGAATCTGCCAAGCACCTAGGAATAACAGTCGCCAAAGATAAGACTTTTCTACAGTCGTAAATCACAAGGATGAAAATTTCTTGCCTAGGACAAAATCCTACCGCCCAGAATTTTTGAATGTATGTAAAGTTCAAGCAAAAAGTATAGTGAACTCCGAAGATACGAAATTACTGAGTATTGCAGAAAATGGATTTTTAACGCCGAGAAAACGAAGCATAGGAGAAGATTTTAATATAGATACGAAAGTAAAGAAAGAAATAAATCCCGAAGTGAAAAAGATTAGAACTTTAGCCAGACAGAAAGGAAAATCTAATTTAAAAAAGACATCGCACGTTAATTTTGAACTCCAACCAGTGAAAGAAACAGAGAGTCAAATAATAAACGATGATCGATTCAACAAGTATATGAATGGAAGCGTTCGACAAGCGACACAAGAAAATGAGGTAAAATTAGATCAAGTTTTAGTTCAAACTCAAGAAAATATGCCAGATGAATTACCAATAGTTAATGCCGAAAATATAGGAAAATGTCAGCCAAGGAAATGTCCAAAGAAAAAGAAGAAAACATTTCTGAAAATAAATTCCCCCTTGCACAACCCATGACACGCGGCACTGTTCAAATGACACCCATGAAAAATTTGGTTCAATCAGTTAAATATCAGTAAACAAGAAAATTTTAGTATGCACCAGAATGTAGGAACGTATATATAGTATGGTAATTATTATATTTTTAGCAGACTGCAAAAGACGCAGAAAAATTGAAAAAAAATCCCTGAAGGTTAATTTGCCAAAACATATTTATAGCTACGAGGAATTTGTAAAAATTGGAATGAATAAAAATACAGTAAATTCCACGGAAAATTCAAGCAAAGCTATTTTGAGACGGATATAGTTCATTACAGGTCATAGAAAAAACGAAGAATGGACGAAAGAACTGAAATGAAACACTGTACGGATTACAGACTATACAAACCACAAACGCGATATGTTATGAAAATTAATGCAAATAGAAACAGTTATAGAATATCGAATCGCCGAGTTACCTAATACAGATAAATAATATAATCACGATTTTCGGAAAATGTGTTTACGGATTTGTAGAATATTCACACTAGAACATCGCGACGTTTACAATTGTACAGTACCTAAGTAAAATATTAATAAATTTACTAACCGCGCATATAGGGAAGGTTTTGACAGGAATATCGTGGACTATTATTGTTGAAACCCAAGAAAATATCTCTGAACAAACAGCAGTGGACAATCCAGCATGGCGAAGCGAAATGATGAGACCAGCAGATTATAGAGCATTGCGAATTCACAGTGTGGTTTGAGTTCAAGCACTCCGCACAGAATTCAGTAAACACCATTCACCAAGCAAATCACCTGTGTTAATGGTACCGCACAAAATAGGCGTCCCAGGAACGAAGATTTTTAAACGAATGAATTACCACCGTTTGACCACCGGAAACCGAACACCATTTACAACATTACGCCAACGAATGCACTTGCCACTGAACCAGAAAACACAGGCTGTGCTATCTGTCTAGCTCCCGATACCGACTACATATCACGGATCACTGACTCGAAAATTGTATGGAAGGCCCTAAAATCCCCAAAAGCCAGATGGTTAGAGAAGATAAAGAAGGAACAAATAGTCCCGTACCGCTGATACGTACCCTTAGCCAACCAGCGGCGTAGCAGGAAAAATTCCCAGAGGATCCAACGGATAGAGTTAAATTGATGCCCACCGGAATAGAAGTGAGAAAAATCCCCTCGTTGAAGAAGGCGAGTACATACCCTTACAGTATGGAAATTACCCCATGGAAGAAAGAGACTTTATTGTGTGTTTGCATGATTATTTGCATGTTATTTTTAAGAAAATTAGATTAAGTAGCTGAGAAGTGAGGTTAATAAATGTGGGGATAGACTATAATTATCCTCTAGAAGATGTAAAATAGTAGTCTATTGTAATTGTCACAGTAAGACTTATAAAATTTGCCGATAGAATAGGATTACACTACAGCAAGTTAAAACATTTTTGCTTATTGTTGGTGAAAGTGATGTTATTTTGAAAAAAAAAAAATTTGAGTTTGTCAAATCTTTTTTGTAGAGGGTTGGGACGAGTGTTAAGCCACGTAAATACAGAGAAATTTTTCTACGATACAAAACAACGTAATATTCTTGATAAACAGTAAAGGTCAATATGGACCACCTGCTAGACTGAAACAGCTGATAAGCATACGATCGTAAAACCATACGTTGTTATCGGGAGACAAATAAAATGCTTTTAAAAATAATTACCAAGAAATATCCCTTGTAGACCGGACGCATAAATCATTCAACTAGAAGCGTAAACAACGATTATTGATTGCTACTGGGTACATTCCCAGCGAGATAAGAAACTCAGTTTTATTTACTACCGAAACAAAAACATCCATATTTCAAACAACCGTCCAAATTCGATAAACATGGGGTCATTAATTCCGCGATAGAGCGACAGCTACCGTAAATATATTATCCAATTATAACATAATTAAGCGAGAACGGGTGACCCTTATCAGTTTTACGATGTCACGGCACATAAACACACTAAGCCCCGCCTAATAAGCTCCCGGTTGAAGATCATATAAAAGCGTGAGTTCATGTCAACAATAGGTAGTTCGATTTGGTATTCCACAGTGAACACGAGAATATGCCATTCGCAAAAGTTAGGTTAAAAAGTCAGTCTAATTACAGTATCGTGCAATAATAATGAGAGTTTCCAAACCGGTGTAGTTAACTTCAGCAAACATAGAAACTCAGCCGATTCAAATCAAGTATTGCAGCTCCTAGTAAAAACACGAGTGAACAGTATAGTTTCCACAAATTGTAAAAGCTTCCAAAACAGAGATAATAACGGGATTTCAGCAATTTCAATGGTTCACGATCACTTAGAAAAACCTTAACTGTATACGAATATACCGGACGAATTAATTAGAATAACCGATTGACGCGGGAGAAAACGAATAATAAAGTCTAATCTAATTGCCTTTTAAAACTACATCCAGTGAATAAGTGTTAAACAGGGTGAGTCTCATGTTTGTTTTTCTGTATTTATGTTTATGGCAAAACCCAACCCATTAAAATGTGTATGTGTCTATAAAGTATGTCCATAGTTTCAAGATCACCAAGTTTTCAAAAAGAGAATTATTGTTAGTCGTTTGCAGCACTTGATTGCAAGATTTCTTTTAGTAAAAGTATTTCTATTGAGAAGCCCATTGCAGAATTATCTGCCAATACGCTACATTAGTTTGCATTGTATGAATATTGTTGTCTATCATTCGTCCATAGACGATTGAGAGAATTGTGTGAAGTTTTATTAAATATATATATACATTTTTAACATTTTATGAGTGCAGTCCTTTATTTATTTTCTTTTATGAATAACCTTTCGAATCTTTCTGAACGGTAGTACTTCCTGAATAAACAGCCCATGTTCCGGTATTTAAGAGAAATGAAATCAGATCTGAGCCGCTCCAGACCTAGTTTCAGTATCGACCTTCTTCAGACAGTCGATTGCTCTTAATACCGTTTTTCCAACCTAACGAATAACGTCTGGTATTACAGGTGTGGTGGGTTAGTTCACAACACCCCGTAGTCCAGTCGTCAACATTGGTAGTCAGGTGTGTGGTTTTCCCAACACCCTGTAGCCCAGTGTTCAACAGTGGGGTTTCCACGTGAGCTTTTGGTCGAATATTATGCCCAATAATTTCGTTTCAACTTTAATTGATATACGTTGGTCATCTAAGAAAAGGCGGGGTTCGATATGTGGGGATCTCAACCTACAGAAATGGACGACATGGGATTTTGAGGGAGAAAATTTGAAGCCACGCAATCTTGCCATTTCTCGTTGTCTATTCAGTTCCTCTTGAAGAGAATTATTTAAATTATTCATTGAAGAATGTCGACTACAGATGGTGAGGTCATCCACATAAAGCACGGCATTTATGGAGTTGAGTAGGTTCTCATTGAGTGCGTTGATGGCAATTGAGAAAAGAGTTACGCTTAGGATGGATCCTTGTGGTACACCGTTCTCTAGTAGCCTTCGAGATGACAAATAGCTACCAGATCTCACTGAAAAGGATCTATCGAGAAGAAAGCTATTCACTATCATTGGCAAAGTACCCCGAAGTCCAAGTAGATGGAGTTGTTTTATTATCGCAGCCCTCCAGGTCATATCGTAAGCCTTCTGAAGATCCAAAAGGACAGCTACGAGGTGTTCTGTTTCATCAAATGCTTTCCGAATTTCTGAGTCAATTGCAATCAAGGCGTCAGTGCTTGAGTTATTCCGACGACAGCCTACTTGGAACTTCGATAAGAATGAATTCGATTCCAGTACCCAGGTTAGTCTGACATTTATCATTTTTTCAAAGATCTTGCCTAGGCATGAGGTTGATGAGATTGGCCGATATTGCTTTGGGTCCGTAGATATGCCATTGTTTTTTGGGATAGGTGTTATTATGGCTACTTTCCAGTTGTTCGGATATACTTTCGATGCCCATATTTTATTATATAATTTCAGGAGGTTGTTTTTGCAGTTAGGAGCTAGGTGTTGTATCATGGCGTACGTTACATCATCATATCCAGGAGCGCTTTCCTTACAGGAGCTTAGTGCAAAATCTAGTTCATGGAGGCTAAAGGGGTCGTTGTAGTACAAACTCATATCAGTTTCAAAATCAACTATTCGCATTTCTTCTATAGCATTAATCATTCGGAAATCCGGGTCGTAGTTAAGTGAGCTGCTCTTAGATTCATAATGGTCGGCAAAGGCTTCACTCATCTCCTGATCAGTAGTTATCATAGTATCATTCACTACTAAAGCTTGGGGGGAGTTGTAGAAGTTTTTTCCCGAAAAAGACCTTATCCTCCTCCAGACCTCCGAAACAGGAGTATCCGCAGCTAAAGAAGACACATATTTCTCCCAGGAGGTTCTTTCACTCTCTTTAATTAGCCTATGCGCACGGGCTCTCAGTTTTTTTAATTCCACCAGATTCTCCGGGGAGGGGATCTTCGAAAGGTTTTGAGGGCCCCTTTCCTATCTTTTATAGCTTGTTTAATATTTTCGTTCCGCCATGGGACCGCTTTTGAAGATCTAATACCATTCGATTTAGATATGGACGAGCTCAGGATCCGGGATGGATACCAGTTGTGAGTATTCCTCTCAGTTAGCTTTCTTCATCAGCCACTTCTTTCCAACGCTGATTTGTTGAGGTGGAATATCAATTGTTAATTGTATAGGAAAGTGGTCACTAGAGTGCAGGTCATCAAGTGGGTTCCAAGTTAGAATTGGGGCAATATTTGGGGTACACATCGAAAGATCTATTGAAGAGAAGGAGGAGGACCGTGCACTGAAATGTGTTGCTTCTCCTGAATTTAAAATGGTAATATTCTCATTATCGAGGATGTTCTCGATGCGTTTACCTCGAGGGTCGCTCATGGGAAAACCCCACAACGGAAAATGTGCATTAAAATCACCCATAATTATATACGGTTCAGGGAGTTGTGATAGGATATTTCTAATTTCAAGGGTATGCCAGTGGTAGTCTGGAAGATATATGGAGCATATGGTCAGTTTCCTAGGGGTTTGTAAATGTATAGCAACTGACTGTAGTCGAGTGTTTAGTCTTATATCGTTTGCCGGGATGTGGTCTTTGAGGTATATTGCTTGCTCTATTATTTGAGGTGACGTCGCTACGATAAGATTGGTAGCCTCTCAGATTGAAGTTTTCCTCTGGTCTTAGGTGTGTTTCTTGTAGTACGAAAGCAATTGGGTTGAGATCGTTTTTAATTAATTGTAATTCAGGGAGGTGTAAACGGAGGCCGTTACAGTTCCATTGAATGATATTGGTTTGTGAGACCATTATGGAAAGTAATATTTATTATTAAGACTATAGTGTTAAATTATATTAAAAACCATGATTGATGTATGGAGTATGGCGGTGGACATAGTCAGAATATCACAGCTTTCATGGTGTTATCGTTCTGGGCCTTCCTTTTTGCCATCCTTTTTTCTTTTTTACTATTTTGTTATGTGAGGATGTTGTTTCGTCAGAGGCGGAGCGCGGCGTGTCGTCCTCTGATGAGCATGACAGTTTTTTCCTCTTCTCCGACTCAGAGTCTAAGAGTGGGGGAATAAAGGGGGTATGAAAGGTAGTAGAGGTGGATGGAGGAGGTGGTAAATTGATGGTTTTCATCTGGTCGATAACGGCTTTGATTATCAGCGGGGAGAGTTCTTTAACCAAGGTAGGGATGTCGATTGCTGGTTTGTTTGCTGCTTGAGCGTAGCTTACCCCAGGTGATGGGGTGTTGATGATTACTCTCTTTCTCGCTTCCGAAAAGGAGATTTTTTCTTTTACTTTCATCTCTTGGATGGCCATTTCCTGTTTATAGACTGGGCATGTATTCGATCTTGCCGGGTGGTTGCCTTTGCAGTTAACGCAGACAATGGGTTGTTCGCATAAATTACCCTCGTGTAGGGGTTTTCCACATACACAAATTTGGTTTTCTTGACATCTGAGTGAGGTATGGCCAAATTTTTGGCATCGAAAACATCTCAGTGGGGAAGGTATATACAATCTCACTTCCAACGAGTAAAAGGCAATTTTTATTGTTCTAGGTAGAATTGGGGTGTTAAATGTTGAAATGTGGTTTGGGGTATCTGTCAGCTAGCCTTCTCGTTTCACTTTCATTCTGTATACAGCTAGTACGCCTTGGCTACTTATTTCATTTAAAATTTCTTCCGTAGAACAGTTCATCAAATCGGGGCAATGAACAACACCTCTCGACTCATTAAGAGTCTTATGGGGACTTACTTCGATATCCATATCTTGTAATCTACGGGTATTAAGGAGTTTTCTACTCTGGGCTGCAGAAACAGTTTCCAGTATCAGACCTCCTTTAGTTTTTCTTATCATTGTCAGGGTTTCGCAAATACCTTTCAAGGATTTTTCAATAACAAATGGGCTGACTTTGGGAAAGTCGCCCTCTTTTCTTTTTACGACCAAAAACCGGGGGGCTACCGCCTTTTCCTGGTTCGTACTGGGGTTGTCTCTATTTAAAGAGGAGGCCACCTCTTTTTGAATTAGTAGCTTATCCATACAATTCCCACGAGTAGGGCAGAAATATATATCAACTGTGGCAGTGCTCCCTTACCACAGAGGGACTGAAGTACATGTGAGTTTCGTCTGGGCTCACAGGGAATCGTTAGCGACTATCTACGTGTAGCCATTGATCTGTCAGCACGATGTCTTCCACCTTAGATTACGGATTTTTGCAGGTTTACTCCTGTTGAGCTGTCCTTCGCTTCGCTACTCATCTTCGACCTTACCGGCATGGGTGGCCCTACCAGAAGTATAAAAACTCCCGCCGGTATCGCTCTCAGAATCACCATAGCTACTGAGCCCCTCCACCACGTCAAGGTCTAACAGCTCCTTGGAGGGGAGATTAGGTATTGAAACAAAATCTAGGATTGATGAGGTTTTTCTGGTGGGATAGCTGTGTAAATCATTGTGTTTGTTATAGCAATGGATATGGTTATGAATTTCAATCAAGCAGCAATAAACGTAAAGTTAGGAAAATGTCAATATTTGCAATATCCTGAATAAGGGTTTGCAAGAGTCCTCATAAGCTGCCTTGGCGATTACCCTGACTGCTCTCTTTTGCTGAATGAAGGCACGATTTGTGTGGATGTAGTTACCCCATAAAATTACCCCATAACATAGATGAGAGTGAAACAGTGGAAAGTATGACATCTTCAGGACTTTCTCATCAACAGTATTCCTGGGGTGGGATTCCGTGTACCGTAGAATTCCATAAACGACAGTTATGTCTGCGTCACACCCATCAATTCAATCGTAATTCCATCTCACTCATTCGATGAAAATTCTGCTATACACGGAATCACATCCCTGAATCGCCAAAGGATGAAGATTTGAGTTGCATAGTATGTCAATGTATTCAGCCCATTAGAATTAGCTGTCTAGGATGATACCTAACTGTAATGTATTGATATATATATATATATATATATATGTATATTAAATATATATATATATATATATATATATATATATATATATATATTATATATATATATATATATATATATATATATATATATATAATATAATATATATAATTAGGCGCATGTGAAGCGCACGTTCTCTGAAGGAGTACTGAACAGGTACCGAGAGAGACTAGTATACGACCGATGTGCGTATTGATATATCGCATTTTGGGAACAATAAATAGTTCAACATATTGTGTGTAGTTTCTTTTCTACATAATCAGAAAGGTCACATTACCGAGTAACAGTGATTTTCAAAAGTTCATAATAACTGACATTTTTACCTACGTGAATGGCTGCCGAATACATCGGACATCCACGTGAGTTTGATCCTGCTCAATCGGACTGGTCCATTTTTAAAATCGTTTGGAAAACTATTTTGTTGTCAACCAAATCAAGGATGACACGAGAAAAGCTGCATTTTTATTAAATGTTCTTAACGAGGAAGCGTATAAACTAGTGCATAATCTGTGTGTGTGGGACGAACCGGAAACGCAAAAATATTCGTAGTTGTGCCCGTCTTTCGGAACCTTTCAAACCCAGTGAAAGCATTTTTGCCGCAAGATACAAGTTTTTATACTGCCCGAAAAATGTCAAGCGAGACTGCAAAGGAATGGACGGCCAGACTAAGGAGTCTAGCTACTCCCTGTTAATTTTAAAATGCTTTACTGAAAATTGTGTTGAGAGATTTTTTCATAGTTTCATACGACAAGGGACAGACAAGACAGAATATAATAATAATAATAATAATAATAATAATGTTTATTCACGAAAGTTCAAATTTTACAATAATTGAAGTACAGATATATATTTATTGTAAGTGAATAAACAGGAAGAAAATCACGAAGCTTTAGTATAAAACTATCGCTTGTATGTGATATTAAACTTAAAACTAAGTAGTATAACACTATAATATGCAATGATAATTCCTTTTTACATATTTTGAAGCACATAAGTATATAAATTTGGTAAAAAAAGTTTCAACTAATGAATGTATAAATAAAATAGTAAATAGATATTATAAAATAAAATAAATATAATAATAAAATAGATATAATGAAATAGTAAATAGATATTCTTATCCTTGTGATATGTGTGAGAATAGTAAATGTCATATTTAGGCTGAATGTCGTTTGCAGTAGGTATGTTTATCATAATTGAGGTGTAGGTACGTCATTTTCGGGGTGTAGGTCATATTCGGGTATTGTCTCATATTCTGTTGGTTGTCAGCTTTGCGTATATGCATGCTTTATATAAACGATTGGTGTTTCAACTTTAATCACTTTTTGAAAGTTTGGTTGACAAAATCATGAAACAATGTCCTTTCGGAACGCAAAATCCAAGTTTTTATAAGTTTTTTGTACATAATAGAACTATTTATTTTTTTTATAAACTCTGGTAGCATATTATGTAGGCGAGGTCCGAGGTAATTTGAACATCGTTGTCCAATTGCTTTTTCCGATCTAGGTATCTTTTTTTGTTTGTTCCTGGTACTATAATTGTGATCGACAGATTCAAGTTGAATTTTATTGCTTTTCACATTAACTAATAAGTTGATGCAGTAAGCCTGCCTCACGTCAAATACATTGGCCTCTTTGAATAAATTTTCACTGGAATATGTAGCTCTTTTTCCAAGGATGATTTTCAGTATCCATTTCTGAATAACGTTCAGCATTTCCAAGTGATAATCGTTAACACCTCCCCAGCCAATTATACCGTAAGATATATGTGACTGTACCAGAGCATAGTATAATACTTTCAAAAGATTTACATCTAAAAATTCTTTCAAGTATTTGAATTTAAATAAAAGACCTCTCAGTTTTCCTACTATATTTTTAATTTGAAGATCCCATCTAAGATGTCTGTCTATCACAATGCCCAAGTATTTGATGGAGTTTACTTCCAGAATTTCTGAGTTATTTCCGAAACGTAATGAACCCATATTGGGTAAGTGATTGGAATACGAAGTAAATGATAAGTACTTTGTTTTATCTAAATTCAGAGTTAATTTGTTATACCTAAACCACTTACCTATTTTACTGAAATCAGTTTCAGCTTCTGTCTTTAAGTTCACCCAATTATAAATAGAAGAGGACCCAGTACTGTTCCTTGAGGTACGCCATATGTAACAGTCATAGGTTCAGCTGGAAGAAAAAATCTAAGTTACATTCGAGGAGGTAGTGGAAATTGCCGCAGCTGAATCAGCTGCGCACGCAACATTATCCCACAATAACATGGAAAAATTCTTGATCAAAAAGGAACCGGAACTACATTATGCGCAAGGCCGTTTCAGGAGTAACGCCAGCGCGCAATCGCCAACAGCATCATCGGCAGGAAGGCCAACGTCACAGACACCCAGGACAGCAGGATCCCCCACCAAACCTCCCAAATGCTTGGTTTGCGGACGACGGAATCACCGAACAGATAAGTGCTCATTTCCAGAATGTTTTTGTCACATTTGTAAAAAAAGGGTCATTTGGCAAATGTTTGTACGGAAAAACCTGTAAACAAGTCTGGTAGATTTCGGTCGAATAAAAATAAACAAAATTATTTAGAATCAGCTGATCTATCTTTGTATAATTAAGATTGTAAAATTAATCCAATTTTGCTAGAAATTTTTATTGAAACTAAACCTTATACTTTCAATTTAGATACTGGATTATTTTTTACGAAAATAATTTCAAATGTTATCCATTAGAGGAAACACAAAAATGTTCAATTTATACAATGGTGATCAGATTATTCCACTGGGATATTTTGATTGTACAATTTCATTTCAGAATAAACATCAGGACCACCGCTTTTAGGACGTGATTTTTTCAATTTGTTTCACCTCAATATAACGGATGAGAATTCCACGGAAAATAACTACTGCAGCGATTTGCCAAATGATATTCAAAATTTACTGAATAAGTACAGTGAAATTCAATAAGGACACAATTTCCATTAATTTGAAGTCGTGTCCCCTAAATTTTTCCGCTCTCGTCCGCTTTCTTTCGCTATTGAAGATAAGGTTGAAAAGGAGTTGGACCGCTTGCCGCTACTCGAAATAAAACAGAAGGAAACATCTTCGCCGACGACACAGCTATTCTCTATAAATCTAATACATGGCAGGAATTGAAAGCACTGGTAGAGAATAATTTTCTGCAAATAGAAAAATGGTTTAGGTCCAATAAACTGACGCTGAATTTCGATAAAACAAAGTACTCACCATTTTCCTCTTATACCAGCGGCTTACCGAATATGGGTCCGCTGAAAATAGGAGAGAGCTACAAAATCCCAGAACGAAAATCGATGAAATATCTTGGGATCGCGGTGGGACCTACAAATTAGAAATGTTGTGGGAAAAGTAAGAGGATTATTACATAAATTCAAATACCTGAGAGATTTTCTGGATATTGGAAATTTAGGAACATTATACCATGCACTAGTCGAGTCTCAATTACAGTACGGAATAATTGAATGGGGCGAAGTGACCGATACTTACGTAGGAAATTTGAACATTATACAAAAATATATTCTTAAAATAATGTATCGTAAAGTACCTACTTACCCTAGCGGCGACCTGTTCAAAGAATTCGGTGTACTCAACGTGAGTCAACTATTCTGTTTGAGTTTACTGAAAAATATTAAAAAAGGGTGTATATCTTCACAGTCTACGAACCATGGCCATGACACGAGAAACAAAAAAAATAATGTTGCGAAAAATATATGTCAGCGCGACGCATCTTACCTAGGTCCTCGTCTTTATAACATCCTACCAATACCTATAAAAGATATTGCAAACAAAAATTGCTTCAAGAAAAAAGCCAAAATATGGATAATGGAATCAAATAGATCTTTTTTTGGAAAATTTATAAATCAGATATGATTCTGACATTCATCAATGTTCGTAACTTATCGCTCATCTAATTTTGATGGGTTATATGTATATATGTGTGTATGTGTATCGCTCATCTAATTTCAATGGGTTATATGTATATATGTGTGTATGTGTATGAATGCGTGTATATATGTATATATGCATTCATATGTATATGTGTACTGATGTATATGTATGTGTATACTTGTGCGTCAAAAGGCATGAGCAGTCACGCACAAGTGGTATATCAACTAATAACTGATATGCACACTTCAGTGACCTATTCATGTTCATTTGCCATGAGAACAGCTTATGGCTTTTACATTTATTTATAGTTGTTTTACAATTTTTTCAACATATTGTAAGGAATTTCATTTATACACAATACTTAGCATAGTGTTTTCGCTAATATATTGATTGAGGGTTATATTTCAAAATAATTCATTTGTTGTATCATATATTGTCATTTTCAAATCATCATAATCCATCTTCATGAATCATAGGCAAACATAGTCACGCTCAAGGAGTATAACACTTAAAACTGTTATACACTTCTGTGGCTTTCCTATGTTTATTCATAATACTTTCAATTATATATGTTTTTCCATTATTTTATGCGAATAAACATCATTATTATTATCAACTAATGCAATTGCTGTCGTGGTCGTGTAGAATTAATCTAATATACTTTAGGTGTAACATACTAAAATTTCAGCAAATTCTATCGATGCCTGGAAATCCTCTTATACAGTGTGACCCATTTAAAATAGAACCACCCCTGTAAAATACGCATTTTTCAGTTATCCCAAAAAAATAATTTTTTTGAAAATCAAGCATCAAAAACTGTATCTTGACACAAATTTTCATAACTTTAGTTTCATTTCCAAGGCACTCTTATGTTTTTTTTTCTTGGTTAAAAACGGCAATAGACCACTGGATTCGTAGTCGTTATAAATGGAAACCATGAAGATTTCATAAAAAAATATTGGCTGACAACGAAGTTACAACAATTTTAATTTTGAAAACAAAGTTTTGATATTAATTTTCATTTAGATTATAGACATATTTGAAATCTTGCAACACTGCCGATACAAAGTAGAACACCAGAGAATTTGTACAGCGAAAATCCGACATCAATAGCTCATTCCGTTCTACAGTTATAACTCCTGAAAGTATGGTAATGTGAGCGATTTCTGGTGGAAGCGATTCTGTAATAAAAATCTGACTACGCCACTGGATTTGTGAATTACATTCCCTTAAAATCATTTATTTAAGTTTAGGTTATACGTGTATTCGAAAATAACAGAAAATTAGAAATTTTCAAGTTATGCAGTTTTCAATAGCCGATAAAAACGAAATGAACCGAATCAAGTTTTAAAGTATCAAAATTATTTATTCAATAATAAAACAGAAAGTAGGACAAAAAAATGTTCCTTTTTTATCCTGCAAAACTCAACTGAAACGAGCTTTCAGAGAAGGTATCAATAATTTGAGGAAAGCTGAACTAATACATTGGGCATAGGTATTGTACTAAATCAATAGTAGGCTGTGATTTAGTACACCACAAATCGCTCACATTACCATACTTTCAGTAGTTATAACTGTTGAACGGAATGAGCTATCAACTTCGGATTTTCGCTGTACAAATTCTCTTGTGCTCTACTTTGTATCGGCAGTGTTGCCAGATTTCAAATATGTCTGCAATCTGAATAAAAATCATAATCAAATACTTTGTTTCCAAAATTAAAGTTGTAACTTCGTTGTTAACCAATATTTTTTAATGAAATGGTTTTCATTTATAACGACTACGAACCCAGTGTTGTAGTCAAATTTGAAATAAAAAATTGCCCAATAAACTTTTGCCGTTTTTGACAAAGAAAAAAAACCATAGAGTGCCTTGGAAATGAAACTAAAGTTATGAAAATTTGTGTCGAGATACAGTTTTTGATGCTCAATATTAGAAAAATATTTTTGAGATTGACTGAAAAATGCGTATTCCACAGGGGTGGTTCCATTTTAAATGGGTCACACTGTATATGTGCCTAGTCTTTTCGAAATTAAAATACTCATTCCCTTGATCATTTCATTTCCATAATAAATTTCATTTGATTCAAGGTATAAAGGAGAACCTCATTTCAACAATTATATTTGTCGAAGCTTTAGCATATGGACAAAATTTTGCTTAATATTTCAGTATGAACTACTATACTGAAATGATCATTACAGTACAGGTTCCAGTTGAACGATGTAGAAATAAAAAGGGTAGGTATACAATCGGCTACTCCCTCAATCGATAAAGTACAATGAACCTATTCATGTTTTGTGTGTAGTCTTCGAAAAAATATTCTGCCTATGAGTATATTATTTATTAGGTACATTTTTAAGATGACAGTTATAAATTATTTTCAACAGAGTTGAATTATGCCTGA
>JAFIRS010005536.1:0-54937 GCA_018342105.1 Gonioctena quinquepunctata
CTCCCCACAATTTTTTTTTTGGGACATTTGTGTTTTTTTCCTCATGGTTCCCGGAAATTGCCCTTTTTTATACCCCCTTAAAAACCTTTTTTTGGAAACTATGTTTTTTTTTATATATCGCCACTTTCAAATATATGTTAGTATTTTTTTTTTTACACGGATTCTTTTTTGGGGTATCATTTTTTAAAAAAATTTTTTAATTTTTTTTAAACAATTTTTGGGGGGAAAAAAAAAAATTGAAAAAAAAATTTTCCATATTTTTTTTTACTGATGACTAACTAACCCCTTATTTCAATTTTTTAAAAATTCCCTTACATCCTTACTAGTTGCCCTTTTTAAAGCCCCTGATGGGGGTTTTTCCCGAAAAATAAAGGGGAAAATCTGGCCAATAATTGAAAGTTTTTTTTTGTCCTCTTCCCCCCCCAAAACCTATCATATACATATATTTTTTTTTGGGAGAAAGTTCTTGAATTGGGTTTTTTTTTTTAAATCAAACTTACATTTTTTTCCCCCAAAATATTTTTGATGTTTTTTTTAAACCTTTTTTTTTCTTTATTCCCAAAAAAACACACTAATTATTTTTTTTAAAAAACCCCCTATTTGGGGTTTTAAATTATTAATTTTTCCCCGTTAAAAACCCTCCAAGACAACCTTTTGGTTTCCCGAAATTTTTAGAAAAGGCAAAAGAAAAAACCCAAAACCCAAAATTTTTGAACACTCAAGGCAATACTTCCTAAAGGGGAAAAATTTTTCCCCCAAAAAAAACCCCAAAAAATTTTTTATGTTTTGTTATTCAGTCAAATGAATGATTTTGCTCAGAAATTTTTGCAGGCTATGCTAAAAGCGGAGACAGAGATGTTAAGCAAAACTTTTTTTTAAAAAATGAGCTAACCCGAAAAAATCCCCCAACCTTTGAACATATTTTTTTTGGGAAAAATCAATATAATGAGATGAAAAATAATAATAAATTTTTATTAAACCCAAAAACATAAATAATCTTCCCCCTAATACTATATAATACAACTGAAATGAATATTTTAATGTGATTTGTATCATAATTCAATAGAAATGAAAAAAGGGTCATGCATCAAGGTTATTTAAATTTATTTTGAATTTATTTTACCAGGGGAAACTTAATTTAAAAAAGTTTTGGGAAAAACTGTGAAAGGCCCCCAAACCCCCTGCAATTCAACAGGGGGGGCTTCCCTATCATTTTCAAAAAAATTTTAATATCTTTTTTTTATATATTATAGATTTTTTTTTGGGGTTTTCAAAAAAACCCGTAAAAAGTATTTTAATATTAATTACAACTTTTGCTGGTTTTACATTGGAATATTTAATTGGATAAAATGACAATTTCCTTTGGGGTTAAAATTTTCCAAAAAAAAAATTAATCCCTTATCCTATGAATAATATATTTTGAAATAAAACTGATTATTTAAAAAAAAAGAACATATCATTTTTCAGTGATATCTCAAAGTTTATAAGAAAAAATTGAGGAATTTGGGTTCTCGTTTCATTTTTAATTCCCAAAATCATGGGTTAAAAATTTTAATTACAAATTTGAAATTTATTTCAACTTTGCATTTTAAATTAAAAAAACCCCATTTAGCTGACCAGTGTGAAGTTGGGGGCCTTTTTTATCTGGGGGCCAAATGATGAGTGATGAGTCAAAGGGTTTATTTAAAATTCCTTTGAATTTTCAATCAAATCGAATGCTGAAAAAACAGAAAATGGTCCCAAAAACCCCACAAATGAAAAACTTAAAAATGATATACCAAGATATATTTGATATGCTTTTAGGAATAAAAATTTAAAAAAACACCCTCAAATATTTAAGCCAAATGGATATTTGGAAAATGTACTACTGAAAGGCTATATATAATGTTTCTTGACATGTTTTGGTAACCTTCACAGTCTGAAAATATAATCAGGAAAATCAGTTGAAAAAGCAAAAAAAACTCTGCAAAAAAAAATCCCAAAATTTAAACAAAAAAATTAAAAAGGGGTTTTTTCAGATATAGTCCCAAAACGTCAATCCCAAAAAATATATAAAAGTGGGGATCTTTTAAAATTTTTTCTTTTTTTTGGCATTTTAAAAAAGGGGGGAAAAGTTACTGAAAATCGGGTTTTTTTTCTATAGGAAATATAATTTGGTGAGCGCGGTAACTTATGGGGTGAATAATTAGTTTGCCCCTTTTCACTTTATAGATTTTTTCCCGATTATATTTTCATTTTCCCGACTGTGGAAGGTTACTTATGTCAAGTTTTTGCTAGGAAAAGGAAAATTAACAGAAAATACTACAAATCAACTATTGACACAACAATGAAGAAATATTGAGGACTAGATAAAACCCTTAAGAGTCAAAGGCAATTTCAGCATTGGTAAAAAAAACAATTTTATGCTTTGAAAATCTTTGAATAAAATCCCTGATATTTTCCCCTTTCTGTGTCTGGGTTTTATGAACTTTAAAAAAAACCCTTATGATGTGGGGGGACTATATACATATATATATATATATATATATATATATATATATATATATTTTTAAATCAATTTGAATCTCACCTTAGTAAGTTAACATTTATAATATAATTCTTTATTCTCAAACCTCTTTTAATGGGCCAGGAAGGCAATAATTGCCCATGGGGGCGTTTCAAAAAATATTTCAATCAATTCACCTCCTGATACAAATTTTAAATAGAATTCTTGTTGAATGAAGGCGGTTTATTCTTATTTTTTTTGTACATTTTTTATTATCTTTTAAATTTTAAAAAAATGTAAAACATGTAGGTTAAAACAGAATCGTTCATAAACAAACACGATTAAAAACAGACATCACAGCATTGTCTAAACATGAAAAAAATATCAACATAAATTCGATTTTGACAATTTGGGAAATTTTGACAAAAGAAAAAAAAAGTTATGAAAATAATCTTTACATTTTGCCCCAAAAGTCTTATAAAATTTTAACAATAGACCCCATACTACAACTGAATATGTAAACACTCCAATGTATTTAAAAAAATGGGAAAAACATAACAGAAAAAAACAAATTTTTTTACTAGCAATCTCAGATATTAAAAAAAAGTTCTTAATTTTTTGAAATATGAACCGAATTATTTGTTTGATTTATAACAGGAAATTCATGAAATCAGATGTGGAATCATCTGACTGAAAAATAAACTTTAGTCACTATCTTCCCTGTTCAAGATAACCTCTTGTGGGGGGATTCATGTTAAAAAGGGGGAAAAATTCTCAATTGAATAGTAAGATTTTTTTAGAAATTGAAAAATCCACGATATTTTTTAATGTCAACAGAAAAAACTACTTTCCGTAAAACCCCCGTGACATTGAATCATCTTATATATTCTGAAAGGACCTAACCCAAAAAAAAAATCTGAAACTGAAAATTCATTTTTTTCAGATGGTTATTTGATTTTCTATTCAGTCTAAATTGAACTCTTGGGGAGTTAGGGTCCTTCAGAATATCTATCGATGGGTTAAAAAAATTTTAAACGAAAGGTTTTTTCATGGAAAACATTAAAAAAAAATAACAAAATTTTTAAAAGTGGATTTTGCTTTAAAAAATCTTTTATTAATTTGTTTTGAGAATTTTCCCCCTTTTCCAGGCCTGGCTTGGAAAGAATAACTGTTAAATTATATTGAAAATTTTTGAATGTCTCTTTGAATTTTAATATATTTGTTTGATGTTATTAGCATTATTTTTAACTTTAGATGTTTTACATTTTTTTGGGGAATTTACCTGGAATGGCATAAACAATGTTTGTTGAAATGTGTAAAAAATAAAAATACATATATGACGGGCCCCCTTTTTTGAGAAAAAAAAAAAATAATTTAAAAAATTATAATATATATATATATATATATATATATATATATATATATTTGTTTCCCAATATTTTTTTTTTTGAAAAACTCCAATATTGTAAAAAAAAATTTGCTTCCAAGACAACAAAAAATCCCCCAAAATTTCATTTCAATTAAATTTTAAAAGGTTTCCCCTTCAGGAAAAACACCAAAACTCATTCAGGTGAAAACTTTAAAAAATCTTATTTTAAAAAAAAATCATACATTTCAATCAAAGTGGTTTCCTAAAATTTAAAAAATATATATTTTTTTTCATACTAAATGGGTATGTATGACAATAAAACTAAAATATCCTGTGTTGTCAAAGGCTTTTTGGCTTTTTCATCCACCAACGAAAGGCACAAAATCTAAATTTTTCCCCAGATATGCTAAATTTTATTTCATATCGAATTTTCTGAAAATTTCAAAATAATTAATTTCAGACTGTGCCCAAGTGAAATTAAAACCAAATGTATCTGTAAATTTCGATGGGAATGATTGAAAAGTTGTTCTTCATTCATACCTTCAACAAATATAAATCATATTAAATAAAAAATTATTCATGAATCACTTATTTAAAACTTTTTTTACTTTTCATATCAATTTTAAATATTATGAGTTTGAATATTATTTGTATGGGGTAAATTATATTTCTGAACCCCCCCTGTCATGATAAAGGTGTATATCAGCTAGAAATATGAATCAATGAAAACATGGTCATCTCAAAAAAAAATATATGAAACTGGAATTCGGTTTTCAAAATTTTTTCCCCAAAATTATTATTTTATTTTCTCCTGAATTATTCTTTGCCCTTTAAATTAGCTTTCAAGTTTCAGAATCCCCGAAGGATTGTGGAAGAGATTTCTCATTCATTAGTTTGAATTTTGGGTAGTTATATTTTTTTTTATGTTTATGAAAAAACCGAAACTTTATTGAACTATATTTGTAAAAAAAACTGGTTCTTTATTGAATTAGTGTAAAATGTTTTTGCACTCATTATCATTCTACTACAGCGTTTTGTGATCATGACAAACTTCGGCCTGGCGGCCCCGGGTAACTTCATGTCTGCAAAAATTTTACTTTTGCATTTTATAAATAACTATTTATATATCTAGTCACAAAAAAAAAAACATCAAATATAGTGTTAAATATTTTGAATTTCACAGTGTAACTTTAAAATGGGAATATTTTTGAAAAACAATTACATTCGGAAGGTTAAGAGATGTACTAATTTTATTATACAATTGAAAATAAACTTTTTTGTTCAAAAAATTTTTTTTTTTTAACCACTTTTTTTTTAATGAAATTAACATAATAATTCAATCAATATTTTACCTCTTCTGAAGAAAAAATTTCCCATCCATTGGTCATTTCCCCAAAATACCTAGTAAAATATTTTCCTTGTGTTGTAGTTTTCCCAAAAGCTAGGTTTTTCTGCTGGTGAAATTGAAAAACTGATATCCCTTTCATTCTGATTTTCAACTGACCGAAAGTTTTAATTTTTTCTGTTTGCTGATGTGGATAACAAAATCTCAGAACTCCCGAAATGAATCATGGGTTTTAAAAAGAATCCCCAAAAAAAAAAAAACGTATCCACCCCGTATGATAAAAGGGGTTATCAGCTAGAAATTGAAACAATGAAAACATGGTCATCCCAAATAAAATATATGAAACTGGGGAAATTTTTTTTTTCTACATAATTTTTTTTTTAATTGTTTTTTAAACCCCCTTTGTTTTAAAACAACCCCCAAAGTCAGAGACTTGTGTGAGTTAAGAAGCGGGGGCCCTTTCTTTTAAAAAGTCATCGAAACCTCTTTTACTAGTAACCGTGGACAGTCTGAAGGTTGGTATTGGGAAAAAAGTTGGTTGGTCACCCATCTTTCAGCAAAACAGAAATAAAGTATTTCATTAGCCCTGCGGTTTGAACTCGGACCATCTGGACATCACCAAAGGGCCCCTATGCTCACTACCACCAGTCAGTTTGTTTTTAATACTTCTTCATTTTTCACAGAAATTTTTTTAATTTTCTCACTGAATTATTTTTTGACCCTGTATTAACTTTCGTTTAGTCCCTCGAAGGATTGTGGAAGGGTTCACATTCATTAAAATTATTTTGAAGTTTGGCTTTATATATTTTTTTTTATGAAAAAACCAAACTTTATTGAACTATATTTGTGAAAAACTGGTTCTTTATTGCATTAGTGCAATAAAATTTTATTTAAATCATCTGTATTCCCCCGGGGTTTTGTGATCATGACAAACAAAAGTTTAAATAGCTATTTTTTTTGCATTTTCTGTGATATTACATTACTTTTTTAAAAAACATATTTATATCATTTTCAATCATTTTTTGCATACTGGATTACGGAAATTTCTAAAAAAAACAATTTATCTAAAATGGTTAAATTGTTCCCCAAAATAGGTATTGTTCCCCAACTTTCTCAATTAAATCGATATCTAATTAATTTTAAATATTTTGCTATTGAATTAAACTTTTTTTTCCCACATTGCACCTAAATAAAACATTTTTTTTTGCATGACGTAGAAAAAATTTATCAACTCATGCAAAAGCGTTTTTCACTCGGCGTGTTTTTTGGCTGGGCCCCCATGGACAACTTCCGTGTCTCTCTACTTTGCATTGGGCATAAAAAATTTTTTATATCTCTAATAACGAAATAAGAACATAAAATGTAGTGCAAGATATTTTGAATTTAAAGGTGTAACTTAAAGGGGAATATTTTGAAAAACAAGTTTATATTGGGGTTTGAGATGAACTTTTTTTTGTAATGAAATTCCAAATAACATTATTTAATTCCCCTCTTCTGAAGAAAAATTTCATCCATTGGTCATATTACAAAATACCTGTGACAATATTTTCCTTGATTGGTAAGATTTTTCTGAAAGCAGGTTTCCTTCAGCTGAGTGAAATTAACCAAACTGATACCCCTTTTCATTCTGATTTTGATTGACCCAATGTTTTTATTCCTGTTTTTTGATGTGGATAAAAAAATCTCGCTCAAAAAGAATACATGGGTTTTAAAAAGTAATTGAAAAAAAAAATAACTAGGTGTGCTCCCAACTTGTAATTTATTTTCATAAGATGAATAATTTTTTTTTAAAAAAAATGATAAATTTTTTTCCTAAAAATTTTATTTTTCCCAAAATTTAATTTGGGTTTAAATGGGTTTTAAAAACTTAGTTTGAGGAACTTCGGTCTCAGTCTGAATTCTTTACCACAATTTTAATCATCCCCAAATCGTGACACTGCAGACACAATTTTGTCCTAAATTGTATAGTTCCTTCTCTCATTACCTGGAAGGTGTCCGAACAAAAAAAATTTGGGTTTTTGAAATCAAATATCTTTTAAAATTTTATTGTTCTATTTTCTAAAAAAGACAATTATTATATACTATATTTTACTTACATAAAATGTTTTGTTTCGATGGAACCATGCACTTCATTTTGAATAAAGTATAATTCGAAAGAAAAAAATCTCGATTTTCTAACGCCACAATTAAAAAAACCCAAAAAAAACAAGAATCAAATTCTACCACAGTGTCTTTTTATCCATTTGTCGTAATCAAAGATAAATAAATTTTAAAATAACCTAAAATAAAATCTTGATTCGTTGTAACGGCGGCGACACCGAGGGCGAAAGGCGAACTTTGACAATGGATTGTAATAAATAAAGAAAACTGAATTGTTTGTCCTTCTGGGAAAGATTGAAGACAATGACAACAATGACCGAATTGGGGAAAACTAACATTTTGCGTTTTTGGGCGGACCGAAAATTGTCCGAATACATTTCTTGGAGGTTGCTCTTTGGTGTTGACATCTACTCAAAAATCATTCGAAACAGGTGCCATCTAAGAAATGAAGCGCATTTCGCGTTTGATCCCCCATTTTCAGATAGATGCCACGGGGAAAATAATGGGGTGGTCCATTAAAAAAAGGTATAAAGAAAAAACGTTTCGGTAGGTGTTACCCCCTTGGCGGGGGACCTTGAAAGAAGAAAACGTACTTGCGGACATTAAAATCTCTGGACAGTGGGGGATTAGGCTCCCCTAATCTAAAAATTTCACTTTTGATTTATATTGGGCCCTCTTTTATATTCACGGGCCACCCCTTTTCTCGAGTCCCTTACGTCACTTGACACGTTAATGCCAAAAATTTTGATTGGCTAGAGTACCCCTTTAGTACCAAAGATTATTGTTCTACGAAAAAGATTCCTCCAGAACAGTTGCCGCAAAAAAGGGATGAAATCCTTGAATTTTTCTACAATGTTTTCGTAAAATCAGAGCTATCGATTTTCTTGAAAATCGGGGATTTGTCCAAAGGTTTCTTGTAAACGGGCCCTTTTGGGGTTGGAAACTTCCACGAAGGGGAAAAGGAAAGGTAGGAAAGTGGACTGATGTCTCAGTCGATGTTTACTTGTGTTGTTGTCTTTAAATTTTTGCACTTTGGCAGAATAGACTTTTCAGTTTTTCTAAATTAAAAAAAATATAAAAAAAAAAAATTGTCCAACAAGTCAATAACTGTCAGTCATTGCAGTAAAAACGGGTTTTTCTTGAGAAAAACCAAAAAATATTTCAATAAAACGAAACACCAACTTTTTAAAGGGCCCGGGAAACTAAAAAAACCAAAAAAAAATTCCACGAAGAGCTGAGGAAGTAGTCGGGAAAAAAGGGAATACCCCAATTAGATTAAAAAAAACAAAAAGGTTCCCAAAAAACAAAAAAGAACAACACAAAATGGAAAGAAAATGGAAATCATGAAAAAAACAGTAAAAACGTAAAGGGGAAAAAAACAACCTCAAAAAATTTTTGGAAAAAGAAATATTCAGGGAGTTGGAAGCGCACAGAAAATTGGCAGAAATGGGAAAAAGGGAAATTTGGGAAAACAAAAAAATTTTATCCAAAGAGTTAGAGCTCAACGGTTTTGTGAAATTTGGGTGATATTCAAAAAAGGGGGGAGGGGTTAGTGTTGGAAGTTTTTCCCCAAAAAAAAAGGAAAATATTTTTGAAAACCATCAGAAAAGGAAAAAAAAATATAAAATACAGCAATGGAGATACGCCCCCTCGTAATTCTTTAATTGTGTTTTTTTGGAATTTGATGAACGCCCCCCGGGTCCCAAAAATATTTAGGGGAAAAAATATCACTTTTTTGATACAAACAGGCGGGGAATGAACCTTTTGGCTCGTCAATCGGAAGCAAAAATCCACAATTTTCTGGAGATCAAAAAATTGGGCATTTTACTCTCTCAGTTCAGAGATACTACGAAGGCATGTCTTTTTCTCATTCTGAAAATATTACTAAAACTTCAGAAATGTTTCGTGGAAAAAAAAATTCCTGGCGCTGCTCAATTTTTTTTGGGGAATAGATAAATAATTATTTTAAAAACGTTTGTAAACCGGAATGATATTAAAAAGATTTTCATGACAGTAAAGAAATTTAAATTTGCGGGGAAAGACAAAGCAGAAAATTTTTTAAAATTTTCGAATCTGGTACAAAATTTGACAGAATTTAAACCAAATTCAATCTCATTTTTTTGAATCCCAACATCGAATTTATAAAAATTTTACACTTCTTTGGTTAATAGGGCAAAAGGTCACTAATAATGCAAATAAATATAGAAAAAACAGAAATAAGTATTTCCAGTTTTTTTCTTGGCTTTCAAATAACAGATGCTATTATTTGATCTTTTCCTTTTTTGCTCGAAACAAAAAAAACATTTTGTGCGCGACATAAAAACAATACAGAAAAATATGAAATCTCTTGCCTCTTGAAAAAACAAACCCAAAAACTAAAAAATTGCATATTTTTAAAAAAGGGTTGAATGTGGAAAAAAGCGGGAATAGGTCAGGAAAAATAAAAGTATGTTTTGGTTTTCCAAAACTCAAAACTAAAATGTTTATTGCGAAAAAAAAAGAAAATGTAAATGAAAAGGGGTTGATAAATTTCACCACCATCTTTTACATATGGAAACTCAATAGTGAAAATATGAAAATAAAATTCAGAAAACGGTCAGTCATCAGTTCAAGGAAGTCCGTGAAAAAGAGGTTCTTCTCAGAGTAGCTCCTGTTTTTTACCGGACCAAAAGGGATTATTCGCCCTCGCGTTATTCGATGAAGCTGGCCTTTTCTCTCTTGGGTGATCTTGCAAAAATTGGGTTTTCAGGTGACGGATCCAAAGATTCGTGGACCAACTCTAAAAATGAAGAATAGATTTTGCAGGGTAAGTTTGAAAATTCGAGGAAAGTTTGAAGATTTAATTTCCCCCAAATTCCCAAAAACAATGAAAATCTTGTTTACCTCTACAATCTGTCGATTCAAAGTTCATATCAGAAAAATGAAGTATTTGTCCCCCCAAATTCATTTCCTTAAAAACGCAAAACCAAAATTTTACTGGGACAAAACTATTGTTTGATAATAACAAAGGTAAAAAAGGGAAAAATGCCCAAAATTTTGTCGAAAACAAAATTGGGATGGGTTTCCTTTCATGGAAACAATTCTTATGTAGAAAAAGGGGGACAAGATATCCTCTTTATATTTCAAATTTGAATTATGAATTGGGGAAATTGTTAAACAATCTTACAGTTTGGATTTAAAATCAGTAACCTTGGAAATTCAAGTCGAAAAAAAACAAAAAAGGCACTGGATAAATGAAAAACTTGAGAAGAGTAGCAGAAAATAAATGGGAAATTGGGTTACTTTGGAAAGAAGATGAAAAAATGAAATTCAAAGATAATCGATTAGTCGGATGAAGTCAATAAAACAAAAATGAAGAAAAATGAAAAATTCCCCCGAAAAAAATACGGAAGAAGATTAAAAAGGTATTTTGAAGGGGTATGCTAGGGACTCAAAAAATGCAAAATAAATGTGAAAAATAGCCCTATTTGGTATTTGCCCCATTTTGCGAGTGAATCCGAACAAACCTGGTAAGATGAATTTGTTTTTGATCTGCCGCGAAGGTGAATGATCTTAGCCCCAAATGATTTTTTTTGAAAGGCCCCGGCCTCCTCAACAATCTTCTAGACATTTTGTTTTTTCGTCAAAAGGAATATTGCTTTCCTTAAAAATAAAGAAATGTTTATTAAATTCAATTAGGAAAAAGGAAAGTGCCAGAAATTTTTGTGGAGGAATAAAATGAACTTAAGGAAATATGAAATGGTCTTATGATATTTGGGGCAGCTTCTTCCCTCAAAATAAATTCATCGCGGAAAAATGCTTAAAAATTTGAAAAAGATTTTTTCCGAAAGCAGTAAACCATCTCAATCAACATTATTTGATGATTATTTAAAATAATTTGATAGTGAAGAAAGCTGTTAATTAATAAAATCAATCAGAAATCACATAGAAATGGATTCCACATCAGAATTGGATGCTAATTCAAAGAAGTTTTGAAGGAATTCCTGTAGAACTGAGGAAACCAGAGAAATGAAAGATTTGGGTTTGGAGAAAAAAACTACCTAACGAAACTTACTGGGTTTTGGAATCCCAAATAAACTTCTTTTATCAAAAAAAACAGAAAAAAAACCGAAAGATTTTTTGAAAAAAGGAAGAAAAAAAATACCAAAAAGAGAAGTACTTTGAAACGTTAATGTATTTTTCCTCTTAGCTTTTTGATGAACCTATTAAGGAAAAATTTTGATGAGAAAAATTTGGAATTTCCCGGAAGGTAAAGGGGATGAATTTTGAAAAAAAGTATAAACTTGGTCCAATGGTTTAGAGGAAAAACATTGGAATCTTTTCCATTTTACGATTTTATTTCCAAATATTTCATTGGGCAAGAAATATCAATTACAATTTTTTCGATTCAAGTAAAAAGGGGGTACATCTTTATTTAAGAATTAAAATTTGAAATGATATAAAGCTATTATTCACTTGGCCAAGCCCAAAATTACTCCACAAAAATTTTCCCATTCCCAGACTAGAGTTGCAGTCAGCTTTTTAGGAAGTAGACTCTAAAATTCGTTCTGGAAAATCATATCTTGAATTGATTCAATTTTTTGGTCAATTCAAAAAACTGTGCTAGGATGGTTGAAATCAAAAATCTCCCATAAATTCAAACCATTCTTAGCCACAGAGTAGCTGAAATTGAAAAACTACAGACACTGAAAATTGGGTGGATTTGACAAAGAAAATACCTTTGATCCCTGAGATAAAAAAAAACAATTGACTGGGATCCGGAAAATGATGGATTTCCGGTCCGAAATTTTGAAAAAGAATATGAAGATAACTGGAACATGAAAATCAAAAATTTGGAATGGATACCTGGAAATAAAAAAATTCAAGCAGTTTCAATACAGCCCCCCAAAAATACGACTTTTTTCCCGAAATACTGGGTTTTTTTTTTGGTTGAAATTAATCAGGACCACTCCCCGGGTTATCGAATTTTGAAGTTCAAACCAAGAAAGTCAAGGGCATCATTTCAGGACATCCCACTTCAATTGCCGCTGGAAAACCAATGCAAAAAAGGGTATGGTTGAAATTTGTTCAGAAAAACAGATTTTTCCTGAAGAAATCGATGACAGACAAAAAACAAATCCATTTCCAAAATCAAGTCGTATCCCAATTTATCCCCATCCGGATCCAGATGGCATTTTGAGAATAAAGGGGCGAATCGGTGCATCACGGGGATTTAGAAGAGATGACGAAAAATCCTATCATCGTGGACTCAAAAATTTTATACTCGTTTAGTCATACACTATTATCATGTCAAAATAGGCCACCACAAGGTCCAAAATCTGGTGGCAATGAACCTAACAAAATACCATATTTCAAGCTTAGAACAGCAGTCGAAGCTGTTTCAATTTCAATATTGTAAAATAAAAGGGAAAACCTTCCACCCAGAAAAGGGACCACTACCAAAACTTTTAATTGGAAAGTTATGTTAGACCCTTCACTATGGATGGATTACTTTGGCCCCATGGTAACCATAGGAAGAAGGCGTAAAACTTAGGTAATTTTTACCTGTTTGGACAAACTATCCCCCTTTAGAATTAGAACTCATTGAAAACTGATTTTATCATGGCATTCGAAGATTAGCCAGACGAAGGATTCTAAGAAAATATTTGTGACAACGCAACTAACTTTCATGGAGCAGAAAAAGAGATGAAAGGCTTTGGAAAAATGGACGGGAAAAGAAATTTTTGGGGCAATTGTCGACCAGAGATATAAATTTTGGTGGCTGTCAAAAACTGCGCCACATTGAATGGCGTTGGGAGGTTAGTTAAATTTTGCTAAAAACGGGATTAAAAACTATTCCCGAAAAAAAGAGCACCCAAAGAAGAATCTTAATACCTGTCGATTGAAGCTGAACATAAGTAAATAGCCGATAATTAACACACGTTCCTTGGAGGCAGAAGATGATAAACTCTCCTCCCAACCACTTTCTGATAGGGTCATCCGTTCAGCTAATAACCAACCAGGAAAGTTTTCAGAAAACGACTTGTTTCCCAAAACGGAAAAAATCCAATTTTTTTACCGACCTTTTTGGAAACCTGGATCAAATATCTTCCAACATTAACTAGGGGGACGAAATGGTATTACAAAGATCCCAAGACAATCAAGAAAGATGATTTTGTTTATTATAGTTGATGGTGACCTCCCCGTAACTTTTGGCCCAAAGGAAGAGTACTGCTTTTTGTATCCTGGTCGAGATGGCAGTATGAGGACAGCAGATTGAAATTGTTTTAGAATATAGAAGGAGGGTTAAATTATGTATTTTAGATGTTCAAATGTTTTTATTTCAAGGGGAAGAATGTTGTTGTCTTTAATTTTGTCACTTTGTATAGAACATTTTGAATGAACGACAGATATTTTCAATGTCAAAAAAAATATAAAAAATAAAAGATTGTCCAACAAGTCCAATAACTTTCAGTCATTGCGGTTTTAAAAAAGGTTTTACTTGAGAAAAACCAACATATTTCAATAAAACAGAAACACTGGTTTCAACAACGAACATTGAGGCGTTGGAAAATGTCCCCGATGACATTGTTTCATTGAACTTTCCGATATAAACTATTACCAAAGCCAGTCATGTCCATCTCTCCGGACTATTACCTCTCTAACAATCTTCTGACCTGAACAAAATCAGTGAGTTCGTTGTAGATATCAAAAAAATATGTGGATGAAGTTGAGAAATCGATTAACCCTGGTCTGCGACAGTCTAGGCTGCTTCCAGCTAGCTTGGAATTACTTATCCGGAAAAGGTGAGCCCTACTAACAAGGCGAGTAGAAAACAATCTAAATCAGTTTTCCTTTTATTTTCAGTAACCCCGCATGAGATAATCGGAGGAGGGGGATATAAACCAAGCATTTGGTCGAAGAACAAGGCCCACTGTCAAGATCGATAAGGTTAATGAACTATTATTAGTATACATATCACTTTTTAATAAACTCATGAATTTCACAAGTAAGCGTGGACTTTTCATTCTATGAAGATATCTTGATTTTGGCTAGTGAATTCCGAACCATCACAGAGGTTCTATATGACTCTTTAGAAAAATATCCACTATATTTAGAATTTTCCATCTCCAAATAAAATAAACTTATAGTCAGAAGATTGTCATCTCGTATTGCAAATGAAAGGTAGGTCAGAAAAGATACAAATTAATTCATACATATACGAGTCATTTTACTACGAAGATCATTTGAGTTCTTGCAAGAAGATAGTCGTGTGTTTGCCAAAATAGTGAATCTCTTAATTGCCAGTTTTCAATTTGGGTTATTTATTAGATAGGACTCGAACCAATTGAGCTTCGTCGTCTGAAGCGGTAGAGATGAAACTTACGTAACAGTCAAAAACTTTAGATATATCACAAAACACTGCATCGCCCCTTCCTTCAGACTAGAATATAGATTTTTCAGAAAGCGAATTTATTTATTGAAATTCAAATGAGAATATTTTATATTTTTGTAAGTATGAAACCCAAAATTTCTAAAGTGAAGAAACTAGTAATAGAAGGACCAAGAAATTGAGAAAGTTACAGATACTGAAGCACAAATAATTCAAATGTAAGTTTGTTATATTAAAAACATATTTTCAATAATACCAAAATGGTTATTAAATCATTTAATATTTAAAGTTTATAGCACAAATATAAAGAATGAAGTAAAAACATGTTTCAATTTTTCAGAAACATTAAATTTAGGATTACTGTCAGGATATGTCTGGATATTAAATCCCATTGAGTACTTTTTAAAATAGCATATGATTTTGTTCCACCCCATGTTTCTGTTTCATGTATTAGCTCACAAGAATGTATTCCTGCACAGTCCTTTCATTAAATCTCTTAAGGAAACTGAATAGTTTGAAATTGGCCCACGAGACAAGTATCAATGTACAAATTGATTTCCCCGATATTTAAAAGGTCGCCATAAATAAGGGAAATTGAAGTATGCTGATTTTTGGAAGGTAACATAGATCTTGATTATATTTTTTGATGTTCCTATTATATCTTATAATTTTCAGTCTGGATCGAATGCGGAAGTTCAATTGAAAAATAATGCATATATTTCTAAAAATGTTTTGGAAAGAGCATATGACAAGCTTCTTTCTCAGTTTTGGGGTACTAAGATTTCCAACTATTTCAATTATAGAAAACTGGTCTGATGAGTTTTGTGGAATGTAGTACGATCCAAAAATAATGAAATTAGGTTACCGATATCTATGAGTACTTATAGTTTGAATTTTAGATTTATTTACAATACCTCAACTTTTTTTTTCTTATTCTTGGATGTCTATTGTATTCTCAATTTTTTTTTCCCCTGTCATATAGTGACAAAACACAGCCTTATGGAATTTTGGGTATGCATTAACTTGTCTAGTATATAAATCACTACACTCAACAATAACCTGTTTTCATCACATTTTCGTCAATCCTAGCGAAGTATCCATGGAATAGGTAGCTTGTCATGAAGAACTCAGCAAGAACCATAAAATGTAATAATGTATGTATCTGAAACCTTTGAATAGACCTTTTCATTTTTAAACATTTTCGCTTTTTGCGCATCGGAACCAACGTTCACTTGTTTTTTTGGAGGGGTATTTAAACATTTTCGACAGATCAAATGTTGAGAATAAATGTCACTTGTCATCAAATTTTGGTACATTCAGGTGTCGTTCGTTTGGGTCGGTAATGACTTTTGAAATTTTGTAAGTGTCGATTTGAACTCTAAACTACTTTTATTACTTCCCGTCCTGTTGATTCAATTCCAGTTCAGTTCAGAAACTGTTTTGTGGTTGTGTATATAATAATCATGGTTCCAAAGTGCATATCTTGTGAAGAAAATTCATCGAGAATCAGCCGAGATCTTTCCACCGGTAAGTTTGGCTGTTGATTTTCACTACAATTATGATAAACTAAGTGTTTATTAATCAAGTTGAACTCTCTAAAGTTTTATTCAAATCCCAATTGCCATTCATTCTTTCTCGCCTTTTATGGTTATGTTCCCAAAATTTTTGAATCACTCAAAATCTTTGCAGATTTTTTGGAAATCGTCCCTCTCAGGTCTTGATAAATATCTGAATTAATTCAAAAAGCAAAGGATTCATTCATCAATACAATTCAAAATATTTTATAGAACAAAATATAAGGTATTTCTGGGTGATTCAACCTGCGCAAATCTTCTGGGGTTGCACAATTCTCTAAATACCATTAACTATTTTCTTGGCCTATGTATGTTTCAAATCGAGTTCAACCCATTAATTATGCAAGATTCCTATAACCAACGACGTGTTGAGAAATATTAATTTTAATGGAAAATTGGATGTGTATATTTATTGTGAAATTTTGAAACCACTTTATATTATTTTACCTATACGAATTTATTAACCTGATATCAATGTAATAGATTTCCTGAAGAACCTGGAGAACTCAATGGTCATCTTTTTTGGGTTGGAAGGTGTGATACCATTGGTGAATTTGTTTGCTCAGATCATTTCACGAGAAGACTTTATTCGAAACCTGGTGGTAAAAAATATTTGAAGTTTGGTGCTTGCCCCTCATTCATTGGAAGCCTCCAGTTAGAACGCCTCCAAAAATGTGAGTTTCTTTTCATTTGGTTCAGTAGGTAGTATTTTATTTATATCAATAAGAATCTGTCAATATAACAGATCGATGGGTTTTTGACAAAACATTGTAAGCAACAAATTTGTTGAAAATTGGGCTTTTCAACCAAATTGTTACTTATGATAATCTACACGTGATTCAACATATTATGTATGCTCATTTGGACATAAGTGCTTGAAATCATTATTGTAAGTGCAAGTTTGGTTCCAACAAAATACCGATAATTGCTATATTTTATTGTAAACGCCAATATTGTGAATTGGGGTTGTTCACGGCTAGCTTTTGTTGAAAAATGAAAAACAACATTTATTTAAATAGGAACAAGAACAATTATCAAGTGAATGAATCTCATTTATCATGGCACGACTGAAAACTAACTCCCCGATCAAACCATCAGAAGTTTTTTTATGAATCGCCGGTATTTAGTGTTTTTTACATTGAAACTTTGACACAATATAACAAGGCATGTTCCGAAAAATAACATTACTAGTTCAAAAATGAAATTAAATAATGTACTCTACAGGGTGTTAGGACATTTACGACAATATGCTACTGACAGATGATCGTAAATGCCAGAAAATCTTGTCGGTTACGATTCTGTTTCTGTCGCTTATGATCATATTTTATTCCCATGATGACAGAACAACGTAACACGTAAAAATCTAATAACGATTACTGCAAAGTGGAGTGCACTGTAACCTAAAAATTGCATGACGTTATATTGCGAGATTACGCTTTGTAGCTGTTCAAAATATCGAATTTGATACCAACAAAACATCTCATGAGTATCTTAAGTGACAGATCCAAATCGAAGAAACTTTGAAATTGTTTTGACAAACTATCATATGCAACAATATTCAATGAAATTAATAACTTGCACTAAATTTTATTCACTTGAACGATTTTTCGCCGAAATAAATAGAGTCCTACACATTTTGAGAGTTCTGAGTATTGAAATAAAGACAGTGTAAGAAAAAAAAGTTTCCTGCGGAATTTTACTTTTATCGCTTATGATGTTTTGTCAAAAACCAATCGATATTGTCACTAGAATTACAATCTTCAGCTTGTGTCTCTGGAAAAAGTTTGCATACAAAGGAATTAACACAAACATTTAAAAAAAATACACATTTTTATATTTTAATTTGAATAAAACTGTACCAACATTAGATTCGTTTTGAAACACTATTTTCTGTTCATACAAATTTCATGGAGACTATGGATGTTATTGAGCTGCCTAAATTAATTTTAAATATCTCTGAATATATATATATATATATATATATATATATATATATACATGTATATATATATAGAGATATATATTTATATTCAATTGTCATCCAGTACTCAATGTCATCCTCATATATAAATCTTCAATTTATAAATATAGGGAATTTTCTATGCAGAGAGAGGTACTACTCACATGTTTATCATGCTGTATAACTTGTTACTTATCATAGAGATAGTAATAATTTTATTTTTTGTAGTACATTCGATTTGCCACAATTTGGTGCCATTCTGCCAGAGGAATCTGTGGAGCCTGCTAGGAAAAGGTATTCTATAATGTTAATAGTTATCGTTATTCTGGGGATATTTGTATTGTTGCTGGTAAGATTCTCCCTCTAAGAAGAATTTTGAAGATACCTGGGGACGACCTCCGATTCAGTAGCTGACAGATCAGACGTAGTCAGTCCAGATCAATTGTGATCCATCATGACAGATCATGATCATAATCAATCCTAAGTGGTTTCCATGCAACTTTCAGTTAAGTCACTAGAGGCACACAGATATTTCTGGTGCCAATATCTGAAAAAAAAATATTTTGGACCTAACACAACATCGTCAAAAACACATTCTTTCACTAAAATGAAGTTTCGGGGGTCCCTGATCCAATCAATATTTGTCAAATTTACACATGCGCTGTTTTTATCTTGATGATATGAGTATATGTGCATGCTACAGTTATTGTATGTCGACTTTTATGCAGTCTATTGATAACTTGAAATTTCAGACTATTGGAAAAATTAATCTTCTATATATAGAGCATATATACACAATTTCAACAAAATTCACTCATATTTTCTATATGGTATATTTTCCTTGTACAATCATAGAAAATGTTTGGAATACAGTTCATAAGACACTTTTCAAATATCATGTTCAAGTATTCGTGAAAGAAGGGTCAGAATAAGAGCGCAAATATTTTAACTCAACCCAACATTTCGGTTATTGTATTTAACGATAATCGTGGAAAAGGATCAAAACATTTGTACCATAAACTCAGATAAGAAAAATATATCAATAATTTCGAGGAATATTATATACATTAGTTAGAGTTAAGAGTTCAAAATTACTAGTGAAGTTTGTCAATATCTTTTCTTTTGTTGATGTTGAATTTATCTTTCTTGATTTCTATCATTTCTCGTAATAGTCTTTTATTGAGAGTGGGCTGGTATTTTCGGAATCAAATTTGTTTTATTTTTTTTGTTGGCTGGTAGTAGAGTTGCTCTAGTTAGCTCACTATGGAGTAATCAACACACAAACTGATTGTTACTAAACGTTTGGCCCTGGATATTTTTTATCAGGAAGTCAAAAATTCAAAAAGTGATATATATGAAGTTTTATTCAGGTTGATTAGAATTATTAGCATAGCCTGAATACCAATAACAAACTTTTCATTGCCGTAATTAAAAAAGTGCAGATTTTGTGATCATTGATCTTGTTTTCAAATTAACTTGGGGAAACTCTTATGAATATCTTGTTGTCATTGAATTTTATATACAACTAGCCAAGTTTTACGATTATATTACTTAAAAATAAAAAAGAGAAATATGACAATTTTCCTTTTTTTTATATGATTATTTCTTCAGGTCTTATTCCTTTTTTTTTCCACAGCAAGTTATACTACATATTGCATACAGAGTTCTGAAACCTTTTGAGTGAAGACATTTCCTAAGAAAAACTCAACCTGGCCTTTATTTCATGATGTATCCTGTTATTCAATGAGATGTTTTCCATGAAACACAGAACATAGATCCAACTGTAAAAGTATCCATCGAAGGTGAATCTGAAGAAAGTCAAGTAATACAACAGAGACCCAAAATTTGTGTATCAATATCACAGGAGGCAACAGGAGAAATATACAAGGTTTGTTTTGGTTCGAAGTCAGGACGATTCCGAATCGGTTCTAAAGAGTAGGACAAAGTAGCGTAAAATATTTTATTTCAATAAACGACTGTGTAACTACTTTGAACGGTTCTAGGACCATCCCTACTGCAAACCAAAACAAGCCTAGTGTCTGTGCACAAAAAATCTGGCTGTGTTTTTCTGTTACATTACTTTATTTTTGCTGTGTTGTTTTTCCTCCGCCATGAGCATAGGAGAACAGAAACAATGATCATTGGAAGTTTATGTCAATAAGTTATACATTTGTCTTCAATTATAACTGATATTTATGATAAAATATCTTTATTGGCATGAAATTAAATACATCAAATGGCCATTGACAGTTCTTCAACCTGTGGGTTTAACAATAATTGATTTATGTATGGTAGATAAATAAATTGATAAGTACAAAGTAACATTGACCAGAAGATTAACTATTTCATCAACGTGTTTTCTGGGAATTTGAATTTCTAACAAACCTCTTTGTATCATCATGGGTTAAATGATTTCCATTGTTGCATTATTTTTTTCGAATTTGCATTTGCATTTTTTTATTTAGTATTGTTACGTATGGTTTGTTAGTATTTTTTGTAGAATGACTTGAAAGAACTTCTGTGATATGATGTATATTTTCTGATGTTTGTATTGTAACTTTAAAGATATAGGATAGGACGTAACGAACCTATATAGAATGCTGCAACATTCTCTTGGTGCCAAAATTGATAATTGAAAAATATTTTCATTGTATATGAATTCACAAGTACTTACACGGAACAACAGTATTTTTTTTAGAAACCCAGGTATGTCATGTTCTTTTGTATTATATGTATGTTTTATGAATATAATTTTAAATGTAGACAGCAGCAGTGTCGTTCTGTAACCTTCTGCAGTTTTTGATTCAATACAATAATAATGGTTTGATTAATCCCAAGAAACAGTAGAAATGTTCATAATAGGCATAAAATATAATATATAACAACTAAACATGACTTGAATGTGTATGAATTATTTTTTAAAATTAAGTTGTAAGTTTTGCCCAATTTATAGAATGAATCAAGAACAAATTTGGAGACTATATATAGGTATATATATATATATATATATATATATATATATATATATATATATATATATATATATATATATATATATATATTTTCTCTAATCATACAAACCTGAGCCAGACATAGTAAACTGTGAGCACAATCCTGAACCACTCTAACAATCCTGAGCCATATATAAGGTTCAGGTTTGTTTTGCCCTCTAAATTCATCTATTTGACCTTCGAAAAAGTATTGAAATATATTGAACACTAGCCCAACATAAAGCGCGCCTGATAACCTATAAGAATTCACTGGACGACTTCTCTGGGAAGCTGTAGAACATGTTTCATGGTGGTTCAGGTTTGCACGGTTCTCAGGAATATAGTTCTCCATTTTTCCTGTGGTGGCGCTGGAAAGGCGTAATTTCTATACGAGTATATTCCTAAATATCACTCAATCCTGAGCCAGTTAAATGCGACAACACTGTTGGTATGTCCCTATTCGAAATAAGTTATAATGTCTCACCGAAACAGAAGACTAGCCTTTCTAGGCAAACAAATAGCAAAAGGGGGTAAGTAAATTATTTAATTCATAGTACTCAGCTCAGTGTTTTATCTTCCTAGTTTCGCCAACAATTATTGTCCTCAGATTCTGGCTCTATTATTTTTCAATTTAAAATTATCTTCCTGTTGTAGTCCCGCGATCATTCAAGAATAATTGTGGGAATCCCAGACACACCAGGAACTATTTTTATGGTAATTTTATTTCTGAATGTAAATCAAGGAATCTTCTATAAATGGAATATTGGTGGGCAATATTTGTTGTAAAAAATTTACATCCATTGAATTTTTTATTGAAAGCTTTCAATAAATTTATTTCATACTGATATTAAATCTGCTTTCACTCATCTAATTGACTTCAAATTCCTTATGTGTAGGTACATGGTTCTTTGATAGCGTGATTATACAGTTTAACATATTTATATAAGAAAAATTCTAAATAGCAGACATATTTTGTGATTTATGGCTCAAATATATCCAGGCTTTCAATTCTTATTGTAGAAATTCAAGGATTCAATAGTAAGAACAAATTTTATTATTTATGGTCCGATTTTATTGAAAATTGATATCTGTATGTTTTTGGGGCCAGAATAACTCCTATTGATCGAGGAGATATGTGATTAATGCAGATTTGGTGTTTATGAGGACGTAAGTTACAAATTTTCAGGAAGGTGACAGTATCAAGATGAAGTTGAGTCATCTATGTGTTCGAAAATGAGCTTCTATTCGATTGAGTTTACATAAAAAATACATTCTTTTGCTCCACTTACCAGATTGAAATGATTAATTTTTTCGAAGATGTTTGACGTAAATTATTCTCTTCTCATATTAGTAAAAGCTCAAAAGCTTGTGGGACAGAAATACTATTTTTCGTATTCAAACCAAATATGCAAAACTATAGTTTTTCGAATATAATTGTTCGAATTAAACAATGAGAAAATGAAGGCATATTAATTTCTAAAACTATGACATAATTTGAATCAACAGATCAAAAAATCCTAAATAATCCAAATTTGTGATAGTGGAAATATTTACACAATTTTTCACGTTTTTATGTAGTCTGGTTCATTTTTACAAGCTTTTATTTAGTTTCACTTGTTAGTTCGTTAGAGTCAAATCTTGCAAGTGAATTTTGAGCGACTTCTAGTCGTCCGATTGATTTGAAATTCGGCAAGTATTCATAACTCCGGTGACAATGCATTAAGAATTATTTTTTAGAAAAAAAAATGGCGGCTCCAAGATGGCGGACAAGTTTTGTGATTATGGTCCGATTCGATTCAAAATTGGTATGTGGGGGTTTTTGGGGTCGGAGATTATAATTTTCAAGATGGCGGCTCCAAGATGGCGGGCGAGTTCTGTGATTATGGTCCGAATCGATTCAAAATTGGTATGTGGGGGTTTTTGCGATCGGAGATTATGATTTTTTTGTCAAAATTCATAGATTCAAGATGGTGGGTTCAAGATGGCAGACTAAATTTGTGATTATGGTCCGATTCGATTCAAAATTGGTATGGGGGGTTTTTAGGGACGGAGTTAATGAACTTTCTGTCAAAATTCATAAGATGGCGGATGAATTTTGTGATTATGGTCCGATTCAATTCAAAATTGGTATGGGAGGGTTTTCGGGGTCGGAGATTATGAAATTTTTGTTGAAACAATTGAATTCAAGATGGCGGCAGCAAGGTGGAGAACGAGTTTGGTGATTTTGGTCCGATTCGATTCAAAATTGGTATATGAAGGTTTTCGGGGTCGGAAATTATGAAAAATTCATGAATTCGAAATGGCGGACGTGGTTTGTGATCATGGTCCGATTCAATTAAAAATTGTTATGTGGGGGTTTTGGGGTCGGAGATTGGGAAATTTTCGTCAAAATTCATAAATTGAAAATGGCGGTCCCAAGATGGAGACCGAGTTTTCTGATTAGGTTCATATTTCATTAAAAATTGGTATGTGGGGGTTTTCAGGTGCGAAGATTATTAATTTTTTGTCAAAATATATTAATTCAAGATGGCGACTTCAGGATGACGGACGAGTTTTGTGATTATGGTCCTATTCTATTGAGAATTGGAATGTGAGAGTTTTTGGGGTTGCTATTATGATACATGATAGTGGCTCCCATATATTTTGCTTCAAGACCAAGAAATTCAAAATATTAAAATAAAATAAAAAATTTGAAGACAAGATTTCATTAAAAGTATAAAAAGTTAAAAATAATTTCTTTAGATGTGTGATATAGGTTGTTCTGTGAGTAACAGATTCAAAAGCTTTTGTATTCAAACTGAAAACTTTATGCGGCAAGCTGTTGATTCTGTTACTCACAGAATAAATTACATCACACATTCAACGAAATTATTTTATACTTTTTAGCGCATTTCAATAGAAGCTTGTCCTTTAATTTCATTTACCTTTTTTATTGAAATTGGTCTACAAAAATATATTTCCAGAGGAAATTTTATTTATGGTGCCATAGCCTCTAACACTAGACCATTTCATAAAAATCGATTTATCAATCTAAGGGCAGGAAGAGAAAATCTATGAATTCATAACATTTCCTTTCGAGTCTGTTACTAATTCAGTATTCACGTATTATGAATTTGTCACAGATGTATCACGACAAAACCGGAATGATTCCAATGGGGATAAAGAAAAAGAAAATATTTCAAGTTCTGAAAAATTTGAGCCAATTTCAAACTGGGTGTGGGAAGTTGATCCGGAGGTCTTGATAACTCACCGCACCCCAGAAAAAAGTCACACCAGTAAATCCATGATGAAATGATGTATGAACGCAAAAAAATTTGTCCGCAGTTCTCAGGGATAGAACTTAAATCTGACAATGAAACAACATCCATTGAATACCATTCAAAACTGCAAGCAGACGTAAAACAAAGTACGCCAAAAAACCTGTTCAATGAAAATGCAACAGAAAAATCAAGAATGCACGCATTTCAAGATGAAACCCCAATGATTAATAAAAAAAACTCCAATACGGAAACATTATCGCCAAAAAAAACAAATGGCGGAAAAATTACTGTGATTTCAGACTACTCATTAGGAAAGAGTTCACCTCAGGTAATGGTTGCTGAGTCGATATTGGTTCAGCCTGAGGAAAACATGATTGAACAGCCAATATCCGATGATCAATCGAAAGACTTCTTGGCAATTCTGCATAAAGCTACAATTATTTATTCGCTAGTATCCCATGAACAGTTAGAAACTCCAATGGTAGTTTCTCCTGAAGGAGATGGAGTTGATTTAATAAAATCTCATGATCGTGAAATACCTTTGGTAATAGTTCCTCCCAAAGATGTGGTTGATCTACCGATACCCGAAGATCAGTTAATAATTTTGAAGGAAATTCCCTATGATCCTTATAATGTGGACTATATAGACGAGGTGCCTACACCAGTAGAGAGAAGGCAGAATACTATAATGCATTCAATGGAGATTGTAAGGGATAGTACCAGTCAAGATGAAGATTTGAAATCAGAGGCTGTTCACAATTCTCACAAAGATATCTACCACAGATCCGATGGAGTATGTATAAATATAAACATAATATTATCACATGAAATGAGAATAACACTATGAATGTTATGCTAAGTTGAAGGTATTGTGCATAAAAAGTAAACAAAATTTTGGGAAGATTATTTTGAGGATCACTACTACTCAATTCACTTTAACCATTTTAAATCAGATTTTAACTTCACTTCTCACTCCTTTCAATCTTTCACACACTCCGATAATTGCATAATAACTTTGAATAAAAATACATCGATGTAATAAGTTTCTATATGCACTACATGATTTTTGGAATGTTGAGAAACTGAAAGAATGTTCATTATATTTCAGGATTCCTTCATATGAATTTTGAGTAAGTTCGCCCAGAACTTTTGAGCTAGGGATCGATTTACTTTCACAGACATATTTCCCAATTTTCAATGTAGTATTTTATAATCTATAAGTAGTCTAGTCGAGAAGTGAGTTTCCTGCGAAAAATAGTCTCCAAAAATATGAGTAATACCTCATTAGATTCGGGATGCAATTCTGAGAAACATATTTTTTTGATTTTTTCTTCTGACGAAAATTGCAATTGTTATTAACAAAAAACAAAAACAAAAAAAGGGGTTCAGTTTTTTAGGACTAACTAAACTTATAGGAGATAGTGAAAATCGTAGAAAAGATTTCCAAAGAGCACAAAATTTACAATGGAAAAGTTTGTACTACTGGGACTCTATCTCCATTATTTATAATTTTAATTTAACGCTGAAAGTAAGGCTCCGCGCGCGCGACCGCTACGGCAAGCGCGAGCCGTCTATAAAGATAGTACACGACAATTTTTTTTATGGTATTATATATCAATTTAGAAATTTTAATGAATTATGGTGTGTTCTCAACACTTGAAAGAACAAGGTCCCGTTAGAACAAAAAAATTAGTAAATTTTTCAACAAGTTAGGCATTTGTTAATTAGTCCTTATTTTTCGGACCTCAGTTTCCATAAAAAAACGGCATAAATGTTTAAATAATAGCTCTAAAAATGTTTCGCTCTTTGGAGCCCTTCTTATATATATATATATATATATATATATATATATATATATATATACCAAACAATATCACGCTATGAAAGTTCTTTAAAGTTGTTTATTTCGTTTATTATAATTTTTTTAAGTTAACAAAAAATTAAAAATAAAACAATAATTGTATAAAATCTTTTTTCATCCATATATTTTGTTATTGCTGTTTTTGCATAAAACGAAGGTATTCAATAACATTCGAGAATTTTTTTTAAGGCATTTTTTCATAAATTGTTTATAAACAAATTGAATCGAATCGAATCGAATGTGGTATTACTCATATTTTTGGGAGACTTATAACTATTTTTCGCAGGAAACTCACCTCTCGATTAGACTGAAGTGGTATATAATCGATTTCTATATAAATATCAGATTCAGTTTTTTTTTTTTAGAATTTCAATTCAATCATTTACGTTAAAATCAGAGTAAAAAAGGAATACTATACAAAAATGCAAATATTATCCACTCTATAGTTGTCAATGATGTTACATAAAATAATTTTGAATAAAACATTGTTCATCGATAAAAAAAAACATTGTTATTTGGAAACCATATATGATTTTTCACCAGAGAGCTAATTTTTCTTTTAAAATAAAATAACTTATTTTTGAATATGGCATTGTTAGGAGAATATCTGTTTCAGATCATTGATGATGCAGCGATATAAAAAAATAATGCTCTGCCAATTTTTCAATCAGAAGATGAGGTAAGCGATACCCTTTTCCATTTTCATATTTCCTATTTACCAAAATTATTTTCAGAGGGAAGTTGAGGATACAAAGAGGATAAATTATAAGGACAGAAGAGACTCCTGTTTTTTCTGCGAGAAGGATATATCCCATTTTGCTAGACACATGTTTACTTGGCATGGAGATGAATTAAAGATTCAACATATTCTAGCATATAAAAATATTTCCAAGGAAAGAAGGAATGCTTCATCGGCCCTGAGGAAAAAAGGAAACTTCGTGAGAAATAGAACAAGCATCCAACTGAGGCCAGTTAAAAGGGTACAATCACTCAGTCATCCTCCAGCAGATGACTATCTTCATTGCCCATACTGCCTGGGATTTTATAAAAAAAAGAGTTTATACAGACATACCAAATGCTGTCCAGAAAATACATCAGCAAGATCAAAAAGGCAAAATGCTCAAAGTCAAGGTCAAACAACACTGTTACTAGGATCCTTAATCAAACATGATGAGTTATTAAAAAAATAGTTATTCCCACGAATGAGAGCTGACAAAATAAGTCTCATAGCTAAAAAAGATACACTTATATGCAATTATGGGTATTCCTATCTAAAAGGACGGAGAAGTAAGGGGAATTTAGATGTAGTAAGGCAAAATATGAGACGATTGGCTAGGCTATTGAAATTTGCACAAAACGAAAACCGAGAAATGATCAATCTTATAGATTTGTTACGTCCATCTTTTTTTAAAACGATTATTGCAGGTGTAAATGAGATAGCTTGCTACAATTCTGAAACTGATATTTATGAGTCTCCAACCGTAGCTGTTAATTTCGGAACCCTCATTAAAAAGTGTTGTGACTTGGCATACATATACTTGCTCCAAATACCAAACACTAACGATGAAAGAAAAAAATTAAAAATTTTGAAAACTCTTGTGACATCTCAATGGGCGAATGAAGTATCTGCTCAAGCTGCAAGTAACTTGAATGCAAAAAAATGGAATAAAGATGAATTGATCCCCCTCACCTCCGATCTCATGAAAATGAATAACTTTCTACAGGAAACCTCTGAAGCAATGTATAATAAAATACTTGTCGATGAAAATAATTATTTGGCCTATAATACTCTGAAAGAAGTACTTTACACACAGATTATATTATTAAACAGAAGAAGACCTGCAGAAGTGGCACAAATAAAAGTGCAGACATACACATCAGTCAATTTGGATTCCAGAAATGAAAATGAATTTGAGAATTGCTTGACAGAGACAGAAAGAGTGCTTCTGACTTCCTACAGTAGAATTATGATACGAGGGAAAAGAGGACGTGGTGTACCCATATTGCTTTCAGTAAATATGAGGAAACATTTTGATTGTTTGATGAAAATTAGGAACAACTTTGTTAGTCATAATGATTACGTTTTTCACACCAGTGGAGACAATTTCATCGATGGTACCAAAGTCTTGTATAAATATGCCAAAAAATGTGGGGTGCGATGTCCGAAGAGTATAAGTGCGACCAGATTACGAAAACATTTGGCCACCGTTACCCAACTCCTTCAGTTCTCCGAGAAAGATTTGGAACAACTCTTAAAATTCATGGGACATACGCTAAATATACACTGCAATGTTTATAGGCTATCGGACAGTTTGTACCAAACTGCAAAGGTGTCTAAGCTCTTACTGCTTGCGACAGAAGAAGGAGTAGAACAGTACAAAGGAATGAAATTAGATGATATCGACATCGATTTAAATCCTATGTGCCAAGAAAATACTAATTTCAACTCTATTTCCGAAGTTATTGAAGACATCAAGGGGTCCTCTCATGTAATGCCAAGAGCTACTCCAGAAGATGAGCTGTATGAAGAGACAGTAGAAAAAAGTGTTGTTGAGTGCCCAGAGAAGGGTGTGGTTGAGTTACCGAAGGGAGTTATCATTATAAGAAAGCCATGGACCAAACAGCAAAAACAGATTATTTCAAATTATTTTTCAAATCATATAGAGCGAAAACAAGCACCTAAAAAACATGAAATTAATGAATTTGTTGAAAAATATCCGAAATTATTCACAAATAGGAAATGGACCTCAATAAAAGCTGTGGTTTTCAATTTATATAAGGGTAACCTGAAAGGATAAAACTGTTTTCATTTTTTATTTATTTTTCATAAGTGACAGTGAAGTGAAGTGGTTTTTCATTCAAAGTGGTATTTCATTTCCGGAATTAAATATTTTTTTCACTAAAATATTCCTATTCTATACTAGGTTGGAACATTCATTTCATTTTAATAAAATTATGTGATTTGATTTTGTGTTTTTGTAGCTATTTGGAGGGAAAAAGCAACTTAAATCAACTGATAATACTTTTATTCGAATTAAACCTGTGAGTTTAATTGCAAATTTTTCATTCTGCAAATTCAACTACATAACAATAATTACATGAAGTAAACGCAATTGTTAGCTTCAGAGAGTCAACTTTTATGGAACCTGAGACACCAAAAATAATATTGAATAAACTTTTTGTCACAGTTAGAGATCAAGGAAAATAAACAGCTCTCATGATAAAAATAAAGGGATGTCAATGACCCTCATAATCCTGACTCTGTGCAGCCTAAATTTGGCATCACTGCTCTGGCTCAGAATTTACCGCTCATTTACAAACATATGTATATATTGGTTCAAGTTCGTTAGAAAGTCCAGAAAGGCTCAGGATTGTATTATTAATAGTTGGTATATTCAGGTGAAAGTTTTTTCACAAAAGTACTTTTTATGAGTATATTTTTGGAGTAAGTGATCAATACGTATCAATAAACAAATATATTCCATTACTTCTTCAAAAATGTTATTAAAAAATGATGGTTCAGCATTGTGTGAATTTTCAAATGACTCGAGTTTGATAGAAAGATGTATATATATACAGAGTGGCCACTTTTTTAATGGGATTGTATTGGTAACTTTTAAACCATAAGAGTTAGAAGGTCGGTCAAATGGAGAAAAAGTTGCATTCATAGAAGCATTGTCAAGCAGTTCAAACAAATCGAGATTATCAGGGCCGGTTATTGAGATATCATAAAAAAAGTAAATTCTGTCATTTTGATTTTTCTTTTTTCCCACTTCATTTCGAATATTATCAAAAAATGTCACAGGAGTTTTTTATTCGACAGTGAATTATCCTCAATTTGACATAATCAGATTTTGTATCCAACGTTTCGTACGCTCTGGGCCACCCTCAACCTCATTTTTTTCAATACGGACCTGCATATTTTATGACACTTTTCGAAATAACTTTTAACGCTGAATTCAACGATATATCATACAATGTCATTCAAAGTTGATTTTCAGGTGATTTTGACCCTTATCCAAATTTCTTTGGGTCGGATCTGTATTACATTTAGGTACCTTTAGTTTAATTAACAACATGCAATACATTTCGATAAGAAAATCAACTTACTCATCTTCAACTGAATGGAACGTAACAGAATCAAAGCAAGAAACAAGTAATAATTATTTACAAATGTCAAGAGGTGAAAAACCTAATTCATAATAATTAAACGAAACTATCATTTAATGAAAGAAAAATCAAAAGATTATTCGAAAGTAAATGATGAACATTAATGAAGTAAGTGTTCGAAATGTCCACCATTTTGTAAAATGCACTTTGCGGTTCTGGAACCCATACTTCTTATACATTTGCTTATTTCGTCTCCTTGAATACCTTCCAATACATTCTCAATTTTTCTCGCGAAGAATCTCTATTGTCGGGTTCGTAGTATCATAAATTTTATTTTGAGATATCCCACAAATAAAAATCCAGCGGATTCAAATCCGGTGATCATCCAACATTTCGGACCTCTTGTTCCAATCCATGAATCGGGAAAAGTTCGATTTAGATAGTCTGTGACTATTCTTGAGTTGTGTGGACCACATCCGTCTTGTTGGAACCATGGACTATTACGCCGATACCGTATAGGAAGATCATCCAACATTTCTTCTATAATTTCTACATATTTTGCTCCGGTTATGTTGCCGTCAATAAAATAGGGTCCCAGTAATTTATTATTCAACAAACCGCACCATATGTTCAAAGAAAAACGATATTGATGTCTAACTTCATGAATTAAGTGAGGATTTCCTGTGGCATAAAAATGTTTGTTCCTTCGATTGAACATGCCAGAATTTGTGAATGTCGTTTCGTCTCCCCAAATGATATTGTGCGCAAAATTGTTGTTATTCCGCACCTTCCGTTGAAACCCATTACAGAATTGCAACCTTCTCTCAGGATCATTGCGATATAGTATTTGCACGGCTTGGTATTTATAGTCATGGTATCCGTGTCTGTTGAGTATTTTTGATAAATTGCATTCACTGGCCATAGTTCTCGATCCTATTCCTGGATTCATTCGAATTTGGGCCAGAACATTGATGTCATTGATAGGCTCGTTTCGTCGTACATAAGGACCTCTAGGTTTGATGAATGAATTATGTGCAAGTAACGTTGTAGATAAACGTCGAAACATTTTAATATTCGGTGTTGTTCATTCAGGATATAATTCACCATACCTTTGTTGTGCTTTGAACGAATTTCTATCTAGTTTTATGTACGCTTCGTACATATCTCTCTTCTCTTCATTTGTGTATCTTATCATATCGAATAAGTTAAATTGAAATTACTCAGAAAAGTATTTAATGACAAGTTCTTGTGACAGAATAATAAACGAAGTGACAAATAATATGACATTTCTTGTTATGTTCTTTTTTATCCACGGCCTACTACTTGAAAATAATACATTCAATAAACCTAGAGTTGTGTGTATGTAAGAAAAAACAAGTCTATCAACGATATCAATTTCTGACCCAAATTCAATTGAACCCAAAAAAAAATCGAGAACTGTGGCCAGTGAATGCAATTTATCAAAAACTGCTGTTAATAAAATAGTCAAGAGACGCGAATACAATGATTTTAAATTTGAATACCAAGCCTTGCAAAAATTATATCGTAATGATCTCAAAATAAAGTTTGATTCTGTAATTTGTTTCAACGGAACAAATGACAAATCCAACAATAATGATTCCTCGCGAGAAGATTGAGAATGCATTGGAAGGTATTCAAGGAGACGAAATAAGCAAATGTATAAGAAGTATGGGTTCCAGAACCGCAAAGTGCATTTTACAAAATGGTGGACATTTCGAACACTTACTTCATTAATGTTCATCATTTACTTTCGAATAATCATTTGATTTTTCTTTCATTAAATGATAGTTTCGTTTAATTATTATGAATTAGGTTTTTCACCTCTTGAAATTTTAAATAATTATTACTTGTTTCTTGCTTTGATTCTGTTACGTTCCATTCAGTTGAAGATGAGTTAGTTGTTTTTCTTATCGAAATATATTGCATGTTGTTAATTAAACTAAAGGTACCTAAATTTAATACAGATCCGACCCAAAGAAATTTGGATAAGGGTCAAAATCACCTGAAAATCAACTTTGAATGACATTGTATGATATATCGTTGAATTCAGCGTTTAAAGTTATTTCGAAAAGTGTCATAAAATATGCAGGTCCGTATTGAAAAAAATGAGGTTGAGGGTGGCCCAGAGCGTACGAAACGTTGGATATGAAATCTGATTATGTCAAATTGAGGATAATTGACTGTCGAATAAAAAACTCCCGTGACATTTTTTGATAACATTCGAAATAAAGTGGGAAAAAAAGAAAAATCGAAATGACAGAATTTACTTTTCTTATGATATCTCAATAACCGGCCCTGATAATCTCGATTTGTTCGAACTGCTTGACAATGCTTCTATGAATGCAACTTTTTCTCCATTTGACCGACCTTCTAACTCTTATGGTTTAAAAGTTACCAATACAATCCCATTAAAAAAGTGGCCACTCTGTATACTGTTTCTTTTCTATTTATTGTTTTCGTTGAAGAGTTTGAATTGATTTGAAGGGTTTTAGAAAGCTTAATCGAAAATCTAATAATTATATTAGATATGTCAGATTCTGAAAATGAAATGTTGATAATGGTAAGTTAACAGCAATGAAAGATGAGTGGATTCAAATCAGTATTAACTTTTCAAGGCATTAATGGATAGACCAGGTAACCATTTGAGTAGTTCAGACTCTACTAGCTCTTTGGACAGTTTGTTTGCTGATTCTGATGAAAGTGGGCCTAGGAGTAAACGTACCAGAATTGAAAATTATATTGAGGAAACTGTGAAGGAATATGACAACAATGAATTCAAATCCAATTTTCACGTATCATGAAGACAACTTATAATATCATTGGTATACATCCTTTTGTTTGGAAAATTGAATATATTTTTACTCTAAAAGTTTCAGGTCTCTTCGAACAATCAAAATATCATCCTGCGTACTCTGCTGAACGACCCAATGTTTCTGCCGAGAAAACAATTTTACTATCTCTGTGGTACCTTGCCAATTATCCTTAGGTATTGGTATGCAAGCTGAAGTTGGAGAAAAAATCAACAGACAACAGCAAGTCTTCAATAAAATGTTTAATTCATGAAGTGTACTCTCTTTTCAAAGTAAAGTTCAATAAAATTCATAAAATAATATTTTATTAATAAACCTTAAAAAAATTTAAATATCATAGAATAAATTATCACAAAATTCCACTTAAAAAATGATCTATAAAGTTTAAATGTGAAGCTCAACTTTGCCAAACAGATAAAATATTTTGAAGAAAATATCCTCACCTCACACCTCAAAATGGAAAAATAAATTGTTGAAATATCACAAAAAAACCATTACTCTAAACAGTCGTTGAACTCAAAATGGATAAATAAAAAACTCAATATTCAATAAGATAAGTTCGAAAAAATAAATCTTTTAAAAAACATTAAAATAAAAATAAATCGTCAAAATATCTCAAACATCATTTATTTGCAACTCTTTTTCATTTGCACTATTCATATTGTTTTGATTACTCTTAGATAAAGTTTAATATTAATGTAAGGTATTTACTGCGCTACTAAAAAAACAACAAACATTAAACATAACCAAAAAGAGCTTGTTACGCCAAATTCCCGGTGAGTGCAAGAGGGGGCAGGGGAAGGTTGTTGGTGTTGCTCCGGAGCTTGAAGCTCTACCTAAAAAGAACGGGTCGGTGCCAGTGTTTCGTGCTCCTGAGTAGCTACGGTAGTAGATCATTTGTGAGTCATAGTGACGTATATGGTAATGTCATGGCCACCATTCACTCTGGGCAGTGGCGGACTAGCGCATTCCGCACTCTGGTATCTGAGAGTTACAGGCTCTTGAATGTATATTGGACCACTCTGTATGTTACGTGGGCTACCTGTACTCATGTCCAAGTACGTCACTATGATGCGTTAATGCTACAAGATTCTGATTGGCTAGAGCTTATTAGTGCCTCCTATTCAGTTTACTCTCTTTGGATATTTCCTACATTTTTTTATACGAAAACACCCGAAGGTCCGAACCGTTTCCTCGTGTACGATCCCTGACACTTGATGTCACCTGACAGGCTTTCCTGACCTCCTAATTGGCTAAACCCATCCTAAACCAAACTCTGATTTTATGAATGAAATCAAAAGTAACAGCATTTGGAGGATTTTGAAACGATTTTACTATTTCATTCATGAATAGGGTTAGTGATTTCTCTTGTCCCCTCTACTCTTAGTTAGTACCCCCTATACAGATAACGTTTACTCTCTTTGGGTGGCCATGACATGTCCATATACGTCACTATGACTCACAAATGATCTTTCATCTCTGTATATTACTGTCACCATTGTCTTATGGGGAATAGACTCTCCTACTCAGATAACGTTTACTCTCTTTGACATTAGGCAACCAAAACACGTGACAATCAATATGGCGGTTGTTGGCACACAAATAACAAACTGATAATCACTAAAAGAATTGTCAGCGTGCTCTTTGGCTCTTAGATGCCTCTATTAGGTCATTGCTTTGGCTAGCAAAAGTGTATTTTTGGGTATTTCCGTAGCTTTCGTGCTGTTAATCAATAATAGTTAGATAGTAAGTGATTACCTGGACGACACTATTGTTGAAGAAGCAGAGACGTTGGTGAACTGTATCTTGAAAATACATCCTCATCTTCTGTTTACATATTTTTATCAATGTATTTGTTATCAGGTATAAAATAAAGTTGAGATTGATCAGTGATTTAGAAATGTGTTAAAAAGATTAGGTTGTTATTATAAGGGTATATCACATTCAGGTCTTATATAATATTAACTATTATGTTAAGTAGATAAATGGATAAAACTGTCTGATTTTTTGTTTAACAATAAAGATTATCACAAAACAATAAATGATCTTATTTGAGAAAATGTGGAAAAACTTTCAAGTAATTGGTTTTGTTCACACTTTCTTCTGACAGGATTGTTGAGTCTGGTTTGCTTCTATAAATATAAGAATTGAACATTTTTTTTTGAACTAATAATCGTCAAATATTATGCACGTTTCAAAGATATATGGAACAAAACCAATAATTTGAAAAAAAACAATATAAATTGTACATTTGCTGTTGCGTTTAAATGTAGGGTGAAGGGGGGTAACTGTGGCAAAAAAATTGTTAATTAACTTTACTTAGTCGTAGTAATTAAATTTATTAATCAATTCCGTTTTAATTTCGTACACGTATCCATTAGTGATGTTAAAAATGATCCATACATTGTATGATACATATTGGAATTCGGTCGTTATGAATTGATTTTTTTTTCAATCCCATGTTGGTGCCACAGTTACCCCCACAAATTGGGACAAGTGTGTTTTCGAACGGGGGAAATGTGGCATACAGAATATTCTCTGTGTTGAACTTATTGTAGCTTAACGGGGTTAGTGTGGAGAACAAAAATATTCATGTTATGATTTTCTGTGCATAAAAAAAAATTATTTCCATATAATAATGAAATACATAGAATGTCAAACATCAGGAACAGTCTAAAAAAACATAATTATAAGAAAAAATGTACCTAATTCAAAGTCAAAATATAAAAAACAGTTAATCCAGACTAATTGACAATAAGTAATTCTATTACTCTAGGTTCTCAAATTTTGAAAAATTGAATTCGAAGGAATGCTTTCCTCTTTTGATGGTACAAGGACGAGGTAAAATCCTTTCAATTTGTTCTAAATCAATGAAAGATATATCATCTTTTGGCGGATATATGAAATTGTATGACATTCCCACACTTTTTAAGAATTTAACTCTGATTACTAGAGTGATCAACAATTGCTACGAAATGTTTTCTGGTTTTTTTTGCCTGACAATCGTACAATTATATGATTTCCAACATCTGGATCAAATTTACTTCCTTCATTTCCTTGAGCTCTATCATTTTCATAAATTCCATAGCTCTCTTCTTCCTCTTGTCTTTCTAGTTCCCCCAGATCACAGGACGAATTATCAGACTCTGCATAATGTATTTCTATATCATTCTCTTCAAATGAATCAGATATTAAGGGGGGGTTTCTGTTTCGGTTGTTTTTGTGTTTGTTGTTTAGTTTTTTTTGTTTTTGTATTCTTTTTCGTTTTGAGTGTTTTCTGCTTTATGACATAATCGAGCTTATCAGAAAGAAACATTTGCATTCAATACACCACTGACACTCAGAAAGCCATGCCATGCCACATTTGCCCCTAGGCAGGATTCCACACTAGCCCCATCTATTGAATTTACTGGGGTTATTGTGGTAGTGGATCTAATTATCTACATTTTGTGAATATTTATTGACACCTCTCGCTGATAGATGGCGCATACCTATTAATCACGGCAAAGCACAATCGACTGACAGAAATACCGGAATCTGATTTTATATTGTAAATTGCATGTCTCCGTGCGGAATTGGACATCGTTAAAGACTTATAGTGCTGCTTTTTGAATTACTAAAATATGTATATACTTCGATGGTTTCTATTCACATTTGATTAGTAAATGATATAACTACACCGTGGACTAGGAATATTCTACAAATTCGAACTTTTTAGAAAAATTTAGACTGTTGCCACAATAACCCCAAATCACACTTACCCCACACCACCCTACCGCTTATTGTATTCACAAAACACATACACAGTGTTTTGTGTTTGTATTTACTTCCGAATCCAAGCCCTATGGGGAGCTAAATATCGTCCCGGCAGAAAGCATTGCCGTGAATCATCTATATAGGGTCGATGCATTAGCCAGGAGAGTGTTAGTTTTCAGATGGACATTCGGCTCAGCATATGCCTATTGTATAGTTAAGTAGATGACATCTTTCATGGTCTATGAAATGATATGATTCCCAAATTGACAGGAACATGAAAGTTTATTAATAGTTCCTTGCATAACTGCCCTTTCAACATAAATATTAATAACAAATAACTTAATTTTTTGTTAAAAATTCATGTTGTAGTTCTGTTAACATCAAATTATTAGCAGCTGTACAAAAAATATTGTACGAGTATTGTACTTCATGCAATTCATTGCGCTATACAAATTTTATAGCAGATGGACGACGTATATGTATAGTAAATAAATGCTACTTCCTGCTTCTATGAACTATATATCAATAGTTAAACACCATTCAGGATCTGGTAAACGTTAAATCAAATTGTGAAAACTACACAAAAATCAATTAAGCTACTATCGAGACTACCATATCTAATGATAATGATACTCGAATTCTTATAAGCACGAATACTAATGAGTCTAAGCTGGTTAACGTACCGACCAGGGGTGCTATTCTCGAACTACAGTCGTATACGAATATGTATTTGATTTTCTTTTTCCACTTGAATATTGTCCATAAATACATCTATTTTTATTTGTATGCAAATTTTCACGTATGGTTCAAGAATAGCCACCCAGAGGTGCGTTCGAATATTAACTCCACCGAGTATAATTTTACTAAATAGCGTTCGGAAATCGTTAAGTTTTGTATATTTTACTATAAGACTGTCGTTCGAAAATATCCAAGTATTCGCTACCGAGTTAACTCTCGTAACTCTACAACCTAGTTTATTTAACTCCACAAAATTGACACAACTCTGGGGGACGGAAAATCTCTTTATGATGTGTCTCACACTCTCACAGCCAATCCAAGATTGAGATTACTTATGTGTATGTGTTTAAAACTGTTCACTCATAATAGTTGTAATCTTGGAGAAACAATTCTTAACCTAGGACCTATTTTTAATAAAGCTGCTTCGAAACCATCACATGACATTCGAATATACCATTGTCATTCCCTACTATAAATACTAACATTTAATTTACAATTGGCGAACAAGATTCTAGAAAATTTATCTGCTATTGCCAACAATATTTTTCTCCGGTTTTCATCAACTTTCATTGTTCTTGCCATTTTTCGTTTTTTTTTTACAATAACATAATCCTATATTTCCGATGTCAGAACCTTCTGCCACTCGGACTTTGTAAACAACTCCAAATAAATTCCTCACCGTTCGAATATTATGAATAGTACTCAACTCCAGAGTTAATTTAAGAAACCTTCAAATACTTTACTCTAATCTAGGTGTCTATAATCGAACTCACCTCAGAGGTTGGTACCAATTTTCGTATATCTTCACACGATTGTTTACGTATGTATGAATATATCGATTCCGCTTACTATGACTTCAAATACTTTACTCTACTCTAGGTAAAACCTATATCTTCACACGATTTTTTACGTATATATGAATATATCGATTTTGCTTACTATGACCAGTCCTAATTTGTTTCGTTTATGATAGTGATTTTTGTGTTTCCCCTTTAATGGATTTTGGGGACTATACTTTTTTAATGTGTATAATATTCCTCAATTTGATATCATATAATGAACCCCATTATATGATATCAAATTGAGGAATATTATACACATTAAAAAAGTATAGTCCCCAAAATCCATTAAAGGGGAAACACAAATCACTATCATAAACGAAACAAATTAGGGTCAATTTAAGCAACAATCAACGCAATATCACTCTCATAGTCCTAGTCACAGTCTCTGTCTCAATCATAAAATCGAGTTGAATCTGTACATTTCAATGGAAGCATTTATGCAATTTTTTTTGTTTTAGTCTCAATCATTATCATAAGAATAGTTGGAAAATTTCAGTATTTATGATTAGGACGGACCACATATAAAATGCGCATATGCATAGATACCTATTTGACAAAGGACATTAAAAATTAATCATGTCGCCTTTTGTTTCTCAAAAAAAATGAGTCTGGAAGAGTTTTATTGAAATGATTGAAAAATTTCCCCATCTTTGGGATAGAAAAGATTAATTTTTCAGACAATATTGCCATTGGGAATTCGTGAAAAATAATTGCTAAAATAATGCTAAATACAAAAATGTCCTAAGACAGCCACTGGGACTATGATTGAGACAGTGATTGTGACTACGACAATGCCAATGTTGCATAAATTAAACTGAATGCAGTTTCAAAGCAAACATGTTCATGATCAGAATGACGTGGAAGGAGGAGGCTATGAAATGAGTAGATAATAGAATTAGAAAAAACATACCTTTATTAATAAATATATGTTTATAGGGTAACGGATAGTGGAATTATAAAAAAATACAGTTCCCAAAAAGTAGTAGCATTGTAGTAGTTATAGTTATTCTAATCCCAATTGGAACGAAAATAAGAGCACTACGAGGAGTGTTCATATGCACTGCCGGCAAATGGGAAATTTATATACTACCAGTGTTTTTACTTTCAAAGGGTTCCTTGTACAATCATAAAAAAGTGGTGTGGCTCTAGTTGCCCAGATTATTAGTAAAGGCGCTATCAAATATATTTGAGGAATAAAAGCTCGGCTAGCTGGATTGGACATCTGTTATCTGAAGCCGCATGATTTAGTGTGGATTCATGCAGCACAAAATAACAATTATCAAATAACAATGATCAATTAACAAGAATTAAAATGTAGCATTCATGCACTCAAAATAACAATTAAGAAATAAAAAGTAAGCATGCGTACAAGACGGAGATCCGAGGCATTTAAATTAGGTAATCCTACTTTTTCGAAATTCCATGTCCCCGCTATAATAAAAAACAAGTGAAAATTCAAAATGTCCAATAAACAATATGAAACAAAAACAATACCTGAAATATTAGAAAAAGTGAGGTTATTTTCATCATCGGTTTGACCAATCCGCGGTCATCTGCGTACTAGTAGCGCACTAGAAGAAAATTTCGTTCAAATAATGTAAAAAGATAAAAGTTGGCCAACTTCTACTTGTTATTTCTTAAATGATAATTGTTATTTGTCTGCATGAACAAAGTCATTGAAAACTATAGAGTTCAACTTATATTGCTAAATGTTATTTCTAATTTGATAATTGTTATTTTGTGCTGCATGAATCCACACTTACCCAGTTCACAATATTCCTTAATCAGTGCCGTGTGTTGGCGAGGTTAGGAATTATCCATTGAAAATAATTTTATCAATATGGCTTTCTGGAGACCTTTCGAAACAAATAATAAAATTCAGTTGAGATAACATGTGTCGACTTTTACATGGGGTGATCAATTGCTATGATTGTAAGAATAAGTAACTGAAAAAATACCACTGGAAAATAATATACCGACGCCTATGTCAAGGCGGCAATTGGAAAGAGAAATCCTTCACGAAACTTTTTGTCGGTCCAATTGGGATTAGAAATACTATACTTCATTTTAGTTTCTTTTTTTTTTTGGGAGATTAGGTACCTTTACATTCACGCGCAATCACTCGCGATTGGAACGCCACGTTCCAATCGCGCGCGAAAGAACGTCAGTGTAATGGTAATAAATCACTCGGTTTTTAGACGTGTTGAAACCTGCATGATAACGTACGTTCTTTCCCAAGGGATTTTGTGCAGTTGAGTTTTTCAAGTTGTTTTCACTATCACGCAGTCAAGCTTGTGTAGTTTCAAGACTGTGAGTATGTTTTAATTTTCGTCACACTTGTAGTTTTTTATTGATATGGTATTGTTTTACAGGTTTTTGTCGAAGATGTATAGGACGTATCGCGCTTTCTGAGAAAATTGTGTAAGGCACAAATAGCAAGTATAACATAATTTATGTTTTCGGGATAAGTCATATGTATAGGCGTATGGAGGATTCTAAATCGTGCAGCTATAAGTCCAAATGCATTCTCAGAGCTATTTCTTGCACGCGATAGTCTTTAGTTGAAAATTATTTTGTTATAAGAAAGATCCCTTTGGGGAAATGGTTTCAAAAAGTGTTCATTTAAAGAAAATGCTTCATCTCCCAAAAAGACGAAATTCATCTTATGTTCAGTTTCATTGTTGTTTGGTAAATTCAACTGTTCTGAAACAAACATGATTATAAACCCTGTTTTTAATAAAGTACACTTACCATTTACCAATTTATGATAAAATTCCGTGCTTTCAATTACTCCACCATCAGATAATCTTCCATTTTTTCCAACACCAACAAAAATGAATTCATAGTTGGGTTGACGAGTGCCATTAAAACAATACTATAAATTTTTTTATAATTATAATATTGTGCTCCTGAACGAGGGGGAGGTACTATGTGTATATTTTTGCCATCAAGGGCCCCTCCACAGTTTATAAATTGCCATTTTTGTTTAAATCCATTTGCTATTTCCAGCCATTCTTCCTTTGTAGATGGAAACTGTAACAAGAAAACTTTTTTTTCAGATGTCTACTAAAAGGACGTTAGAATCTCCACCAACATCTGGTGATCAACCTCTGAAACGCCCACCTGTTCCAATTAAAAAAGCCAGGAGGTCAAAACAAAATGAATCCCAGATGGACTTCATAAATTATTGCAAAACTCAACTTGAAACCACGGATTCTTTGGACGAATTCGATGGCGTGGGCAAAAAAGTTGAAGAGAATGGCTCCGACCCAAGCTATTTACGCCGACATGCTTATCAATAAAATCATCAATCAAGGATTATTGAATCAATTAACAAATCACACAGCAGTTGTAGAACAGACATTATCTCCAGTTCAACCTTACCCATCACCAACTCTATTTTCACCTGTCAGCCCATACAGTACTGTTTCATCCAATTGTTTTTCAACTCAGCAAGACCAAACATCTCAGACAAAAACATCATCAGATTTAACATCGTTTTATGAACAAGCAAGTAGTTCTTATCAGATTTTGTAGCTGTAGTTTGTTTTTATAATATGAAATAGACAATTTCTGTTAAATAAAGAAGACTGACTTACCTTTAAATACGTTTTCTTCAAAACCTCATATATAGCTTTACATGTCTCTGGTATAATTTTATATAATGCTGGTGCTGATATTCCGGTAGAAAATTTTAATTCTTCGAACGAACGGCCTGTAGCAAAATATCTTAACGTTGCTGTTAATCTTTCTTCGACTGTTATACTTTCACGCATTCTTGTATCTTTTTTAGCAATTAAAGGGGAAACCAGATTCAACAATATGCGAAATGATTCTGAATCCATTCGCAAATAATTTTTAGAATCCATTGGAAACTTATCACGCAACTCATTTATCAAAGGCATATGCCCATATTTGTTCCGATTTTGCATCCATGCTTTTACCCAACAACTCCTTTTTTGACGATTATTTAAAGTATTCAGATAGGCCAGGCACAGAGCTACCTTTATCTTTCGTTTTCGGTTTTTAATTTTGTCCATTTTGGTCAAACCGTATATAAAACTGTTGAAATTTTTAACACTCCACGAGCAACGACTAGCACGAGTGAAACTTGGCACTTTTTTATTAACACTAGCAGTTTTATCGTCTACCATTCTCGGTACAGGCCAAAACCAAGCGATTGGAATGTTGCAATTTTAAGGAGACAAATTTTACAACGCGACACTCTTGGCCACGCGAAAACACGCGCGATCGGACGTGGCGCTCCAATCGCGCGTGATTGCGCGTGAATGTAAAGGTACCTATTGTCAACCTGGCAACATTGAATGTAATTTTGAACACCAGAGGTGCGTTCGATTATAGACTCCAAGAGTAGAGTAAAGTATTTGAAGGTTTCTTAAATTTACTCTGGAGTTAAGTACTATTCATGTTTTATTCGAACGGTGCGGAATTTATTTGGAGTTGTTAACAAAGTCCGAGTGACAGATATCGGAAATATCTTCTAGAATCTTGTTCGCCAATTGTAAATAAAATGTTAGTATTTATAGTAGGGAATGACAATGGTAGATTCGAAGGTCATGTGATGGTTTCGAAGCAGCTTTGTTAAAAATAGGTCGTAGGTTAAGAATTCGAGTGGGACAGTATGAACTTACCATATGTTTCTCCAAGATTACAACTATTATCAGTGAACAGTATTAAACACATACACATAAATATTTTCAATCTTGGGTTGGATGTGAGGGTGTGAGACACAGCATAAAGAGATTTTCCGTCCCCCAGAGTTGCGTCAATTTTGTGGAGTTAAATAAACCCAGCTATTTTGTAGAGTTACGAGAGTTAACTCGGTAGCGAATACTCTGGTATTTTTGAACGACAGTCATATAGTAAAATATACACACCTTTACGATTTTCGAACGCTATTTAGTAAATTATACTCGATGGAGTTAATAATCGAACGCACCTCAGCGCACGCGACGCATCCTTTGAACTGCTGTTTGCCTATCCTTCCCTTTATATTTTATAATACATTATTTCATTTGACAGGTGGCTACACTGGCACGCCAAAACATGGCTGCGTTTTGGTGGTGAGCGAAAGTTGTGTTTTTAAAAAGTGGTTGTGAAACAATTGAGACATTGTATCGCAACGTAAAACCATTGTCTATTGGAAAATGTATGCTGATTATATGTTCAAGATTGTTTTTTTCATTGAAGACAGCTTTATTGTAGCCCGAAAATCACACCGAACGTTTCTACTAGTCCTGTTTATAACCTGTAAATTGGCTGATTCTGCGTGGATTTATATCATTCATTAATATATATATATATATATATATATATATGCTCCTGTAATATTTGAATGGAATGTGCGTGGTAAATAACTGACATGCGTTAAAACAACCTGTTAAGAAGTACACTGAACTTGGTGTTTACCTTATTTTTTTAAGTTTGAAAGTGCAAGATTTAAAGTATAGATGCATTAAATCTCATAGGGAAATGAAGACCAATCAAAAATCCAAAATGCATATGGATATAATGCAAAAATGTTCCCAGACCAAGAAAATTTAAAAAAAGCTCATATGTATAAATCAAAATATGCCTGTTGGATTTGGCGATTTTTGCCATAAATTCACATGAAGATTATTTCAGAGGTCATGTATTTATATAAGGGGCTGTGACTTTAGTGTAAAGTGCAATGTGATGGAAGACTGATTGTTCGACACGCTGGATCGCGCTAACTCTGGTCCAGGGGGTTGCCCAGACGGCGGAGGAACTGTATCCCCCGTCGTCCCACAGCCCCCGGGACCCCCGGGCCTGCCAACACTTCATTCTGAGGTCACACCAAAACAAGCTGTTGTCGAAAGGTAAATTTCTTGTTTATAGGGTTACTATGAAAGCACACCTCAAAGTAATTGATTTGAAAACTACCTGTCAATAGTAGAACCAAAATAGTCTAAGTATAGGGGAAGGATGTCGAAGATGACGCACCTAAGCAATTTTTTATTTATTTACGAAGCCAAAAATTGAGCTATTGTGACATCATGGTGTTATAGCAAGTACATTTTGTTATCATTTACTATACTTGTTTTTTAATTAGATATAGTACATTATATTTTACGCGACTTTTTTTTTTTTTAATTTTTGTCAGCTTTCCCCTTGACTGAGGTTATCCTCAGTGGAGGGAAAGATGATGGTGTGTCATTTTATGATGATGCACCACTGAGGATAAGATGACATACTGTGGTGGGGAAGTATGGTAGTTCAAAAATGGAAACATAAATTGAGAAATAACTATATTCTTTGGTATTTATCAAAAACAAATAAACCGCAAATAAAAATAACTTGTTGATCCTAATAATTTCAGAAAAATTACAATCTTAATACTTTAGCAAAAGAAATGCCATTTTCGGGACTTTCTGCACCACTGCACTCCTTATGGACCCACTTTCCACAACTTGTACATCAAAACCATATTTCGTTTTTTCTGCCGAAATCTCCACATAATATGCATATGTCAGTGTTGGATCCCTCGTCACTCATGTCGTCCAATTCATCGTCATCACAGAGCCCATCTTCAGAAAAATTGCTTTCGTCGGTCTCGCTATCTTCCCCCTTTTTTTATATTTTCTTCTTGATTGCGCCGGTTTTCACTTTAGTTGTATCTGCATTTTTTGAACCCGCAGTGACAACAAATACTTTTTTTGTTATATTTTTCTTGGTGTCTTGCAACTTTGTCATTTTTTCTTTCTTTCTATTAAAGGGGTGCTGATTAGTATCTCAGAGTGCTGCTTTTGTCGACTACATTTTCCTTTAACTTTCTTATTGGGCACAGGAACAGGAGAAATAATGGCAATTGAAGTAGGCGCACGTTTGTTTTGGCAATCTTCTTTTGGGGGAGTCTTGTGACTTGGAGATGACTCTTTGCTGGTTGATAGTCGAGGTGATCCTCGTTTTCTGGGAGATTGAGGTACTGTTCGTTGTGGGGTTGTTATATCTACAGGTAGTGATGCAAGAGAAACATCTCTTTCCAAACTAGAATGGTTCATATTATCAGCCGGAGCAAAGTCATCGTCTGTGAACTTATCACTGTTCAACAGATAAATACCACATGCCTGGAATCCGCAAACTGCTTTTTCAATATTCGCAACCTGATCTTATGCTAACTTAAAAATCTCAGCTACATCGTATGGAGTTATTTTGTTTTCAAACTCCAAGTTTGTAATTTTTTATTTTAAAAACAAATTACAATGCAGACTGTATGCATTTTTTAATGAGGCAAAAAATGTTACATGTAGAGGTTGTCATCTGTGGGATGTATGGGGGTGGAATACTAACCATGACAATCCCATTCTCTCTGCAAAAGTAATATATTTCAAGTGAAATATGGCTTGCTTGGTTATCTAGTACAAGTAATACCGGATTAGCAGTGCTCAATAAGGTTCTTTTTTGAAAATGTTTCAGCCACAAAAAAAATACAGTTTCATTGCTCCATCCATTATCTGTACAAGTGTAAATTGCGCCGTTTGGTCCATTCTTTTCTAACTGTGGGCTCATTCGCCTTCTAGGAAATACAAATAGAGGAGGAATATAATTACCAGATGCACTAAATGCGGTAATCCCAAACTGCTTGACTCCTTTAGGTCCAAGTCTTTTACTTGATTCTCTAGGAACCGTAGATATACCGGTTTCATCTACATTAAACATGCGATCTGGGAGAAACTTATACTTATCTTGCAATTTTTGTAAATTTTTAAAGTAGCGGTCGACTTCTGTTTTATTAAAAGCAGTTATCCTATTTATGCTAGTGGCTTCAGGTTTTCTAAGTGAGATTTGCAGATTTCTTTTAAACAAACCCTGGTACAAATCTTTGCTCGCCATTTGTTTGTCCTTATTGAAATTGTGTTCTGCGTATTTGAAAACCATTGTTCTTAATTCTATGAAAGTTATTCCAAAAAATAAATTTTCCAATTTAAGAACATGGTCTACAATCTCCTTTTCTTGAGCTAGGGAAAATATTGGAGCTCTTCCAAGTGACTCAGATTTCACTTCTTTTGTTGAATTTTTTATTTTTAGTTTTTGTCTCAACGTAGCTTCATGTATTTCAAACGATCTGGCCACTTCTCGAATTTTACGACCATCATTCACGATTGCATTTTAGGCCGCGTCAAGAGATTCTACAGAAAACAATCTCCTCTGCATTTTTCTAGTATATTAACCCATAACTATAAGAGGAACGCAAGCTTCAAAACACTTTATAACAATTATCTGAATATAACATAATAGCTAACGTAACAAACTGAAAAGGCAAAGATGACGCACCCTGTGTCTTCTTAGCCAATTAAGCAACTTTTTTTTTTAATTATTTAGCTTTTGTAATATTTAATAAATATCCTATGTCATACAAGCACAAAATGACACTCAATCATATTGTACTGAAATAACTTTAATAAAACTAAAATTAAATAACTTACCTTTGATTTTCTCAGAGTACCAAATAATAAAAATAACACGTGTTTCACATACCTCATTTACACTGAACAACAATATGGAGGACTCATCAAGCTTTAAAGTAATAGTAGTATCCCAAAGACGGCGCAGAGAGTATAAAAGCTGATATTTATGCAGTAGTGGCTAAGAAACTACGATGCGTCATCTTCGAAGTCCCTCCCCTACACTTCACTTGCAAAAAACTATTTTTCACAAAATAGACAGAAGAAATTTGGGTGTCTCTTCTGTATTTTTTCCCAATAGGGTGAAGTGGGGTAAGTGTAATCAGAAAAACGATAGTTACACTTTAAATTTTAATATCGAGATACCCAAAAGAGATATGTTTCTGATTTTTCACAGTAGTACTACCTATCTAATTGTTAAATAACTGAAGTAATTTATTTTTTTCTACTAGGCATGGTGAATTTTTTATAAACAAAAATAATAAGTTATGTTCGCTGATTACATTTACCCCAGCATTCGGGGCAAATGTAATCATGGTTTGTAATTACCATATGCATCGTATGCTAGAGTATTTGGGGCAAGTGTAACAAAGTAAAAATTATGCAGTTTCACAAAAAAAAAAAATCCTAATAGCTCAATCCATACCGGCGTGAAGTTAGCAGCTAATTTCCAGCAGCCAAAATTCCCATGAGATCTGGCAGCTACTTTTTGGCAGCTAAATTTCTCACGATCCTTTTAAGAAGGGAACAGCTCTCGATTGCCATTCGAAGACGGGGACTGGTCTTTATTTTCATATAGATTGAAAAAGGGATATGATTGTTGTTCGTTGTGTCATAAATGACTGAAAATAATTGAAGAAGTTTTAGGAATTTCTAGTTGTAATTGCTCATTCAACCTATACATTTTTACAATCGCATCGTTGAAAGTGTTATCACAGCGTATTTCATGAGGAAAATATGTAGTTGCATGACTTATGAAACTCCAATTCCTTACCTGCCGTGAGAAAGGCGGAAATCGCGCTCTGATGATTTTAATTTAAAAAAATCCATACCATCTTTAAAAAATGTTGTGTAGAGATGATTTTCATATGGAGATGTAGTCTTTGCAAGGCCTATGAGTTTGCAGAAAACTACACTTACTTACTTGCCGTCGGAGGGGGTGAAATCATCCCCTGATAAATTTTATTTAAAAACGCCATATGATCATTAAAAAATGTTGTGTAAGGATGATTTTATGTAGAGAGATGTATTTGCATAGCTGAAGGGATTGCAGTAAACTCGTATTTCTTACTTGCCGTCGGAGGGGGTAAATCATCCCCAGATGAATTTAATTTAAAAACGCCATATCATCGTTAAAAAATGTTGTGTAGGAATGATTTTCACATGAACAGGTAGTGTTTGCATAGCTGATGAGACTGCAGAAAACACTTATTCTTTACTTGCCGTCGGAGGGGGTGAAATCATCCCCAGATGAATTTAATTTTAAAAAATCCATACCATCGTTAAATGATGTTGTGTAACTATGATTTTTATATGAAGTTGTAGTATTTGCATGAATTACGAGATTTCAGAAAAATATTATTCCTTACTTGCCGTCGGAGGGGTTGAAATCATCCCCCGATGATTTCAATTTTTCAAAAAAATCCATATTACCTTTAAAAAATGTTGTGTAACTATGATTTTCATATCGAGAGGTAGTATTTGCATGGCTCATGAGATTTCAGAAAAATATTATTCCTTACTTGCCGTCGGAGGGGTTGAAATCATCCCCCGATGACTTCAATTTTTCAAAAAAATCCATGTCATCGTTAAAACACGTTGTGTAACTATGATTTTCATATCGAGAGGTAGTATTTGCATGGCTCATGGGATTTCAGAAAAATATTATTTCTTACTTGCCGTCGGAGGGTTGAAATCATCCCCGATGACTTCAATTTTCAAAAAATCCATATCATCGTTAAAAATGTTGTGTAACTCTGATTTTCATATCGAGAGGTAGTATTTGCATGGCTCATAGGATTTCAGAAAAATATTATTCCTTACTTGCCGTCGGAGGGGTTGAAATCACCCCGATGACTTCAATTTTTCAAAAAAATCATTATATCATCGTTAAAAAATGTTGTGTAACTATGATTTTCATATCGAGAGGTAGTATTTGCATGGCTCATGAGATTTCAGAAAATATTATTCCTACTTGCCGTCGGAGGGTTGAAATCATCCCCAATGACTTCAATTTTTCAAAAAAATCCATATCATCGTTAAAAATGTTGTGTAACTATGATTTTCATATCGAGAGGTAGTATTTGCATGGCTCATGAGATTTCAAAAAAATATTATTGCTTACTTGCCGTCGGAGGGGTTGAAATCATCCCCCGATGACTTCAATTTTTCGAAAAAATCCATATCATCGTTAAAAAACGTTGTGTAACTATAATTTTCATATCGAGAGGTAGTATTTGCATGGCTCATGGGATTTCAAAAAAATATTTCTTACTTGCCGTCGGAGGGTTGAAATCATCCCCGATGACTTCAATTTTCAAAAAATCAATATCATCGTTAAAAATGTTGTGTAACTCTGATTTTCATATCAAGAGGTAGTATTTGCATGGCTCATGAGATTTCAGAGGAATATTTTCCTTACTTGCAGTCGGAGGGTTGAAATCAACCCCGATGACTTCATTTTCAAAAAAATCCATATCATCGTAAAAAATGTTGTGAACCATGATTTTCATTCGAGAGGTAGTATTTGATGGCTCATGAGATTTCAGAGAATATTTTTCTTACTTGCCTCGGAGGTTGAAATCACCCCCGATGACTTCAATTTTCAAAAAATCCATAATCGTTAAAAATGTTGTGTAACTATGATTTTCATATCGGAGGTGGTATTTCATGGCTCATGAGATTTCAGAAAATATTATTCCTACTTGCCGTCGGAGGGGTTGAAATCACCCCAATGACTTCAATTTTCAAAAAATCCATATCATCGTAAAAAAATGTGTGTAACCATGATTTTCATATCGAGAGGTGTATTTGCATGGCTCATGAGATTTCAAAAAAATATTATTGCTTACTTGCCTCGGAGGGTTGAAATCATCCCCGATGACTTCAATTTTCAAAATCCATTCATCGTTAAAAGTTGTGTAACTATAATTTTCATATCGAGAGGTAGTATTTGCATGGCTCATGGGATTTCAAAAAAATATTATTCTTACTTGCCGCCGGAGGGGTTGAAATCACCCCCGATGACTTCATTTTCAAAAAATCAATATCATCGTTAAAAATGTTGTGTAACTCGATTTTCTATCAGAGGTAGTATTTGCATGGCTCTGGATTTCAAAGAATATATTTCCATTGCAGTCGGAGGTTGAAATCCCGATGACTTAATTTTTCAAAAATCATATCATCGTTAAAATGTTGTGTAACTCGGATTTTCATATCAGAGGTAGATTTATGGCTCATGATTTCAGAATATTCCTTCTTGCCGTCGGAGGTTGAATCAACCCCGATGACTTCAATTTTCAAAAAAAATCTATCATCGTAAAAAATGTTGTGTAACATGATTTATATGAGAGGTAGTATTTGATGGCTCATGAGATTTCAGAAAATATTTTCCTTACTTGCGTCGAGGGTTGAAATCACCCCGATGACTTCAATTTTCAAAAAAATCCATATCATCGTTAAAAAGTTTGTAACTATATTTTCATATCGAGGTGTATTTGCTGGCTCTGAGATTTCAGGGAATATTATTCTTTACTTTCCTCGAGGGGTTGAAATCCCCCGATGACCAATTTTCAAAAAAAAATCCATATCATCGTAAAATGTTGTGTAACTATGATTTTCATCAAGAGGTAGTATTTGCATGGCTATGAGATTTCGAAAATATTTTCCTTACTTGCCGTCGGAGGGTTTGAAATCATCCCCGATGACTTCATTTTCAAAAATCCATATCATCGTTAAAAACGTTGTGTAACTATAATTTTCATATCGAGAGGTAGTATTTGCATGGCTCATGGGATTTCAGAAAAATATTATTCCTTACTTGCCGTCGGAGGGGTTGAAATCATCGCCCGATGACTTAAATTTTTCAAAAATCCATATCATCGTTAAAAATGTTGTGTAACTCTGATTTTCATATCAAGAGGTAGTATTTGATGGCTCATGAGATTTCAGAAAATATTTTTCCTTACTTGCGTCGGAGGGGTTGAAATCAACCCCGATGACTTCATTTTTCAAAAAATCCATATCATCGTTAAAAAGTGGTAACTATATTTTCATATCGAGAGGTAGTATTTGCATGGCTCTGGATTTCAGAAAATATTATTCCTTACTTGCCTGTTTTGTCAGGGGGATTGAAATCATCCTCATTGACTTTAATTTTTCTAGAAAAAATTCATATTATCGTTAAAAGTGATTGCGTAACTCACCATAATTTCATATCGAGAGTGAAGTATTTGCATGGCTCATGAATTTCAGAAAAATATTGATGTCCTTACTTGCGTCGGAGGGGTTGAAATCATGCCCCATGAATTTAATTTTTTCAAAAAATCATATAGTCGTTTAAAAATGTTGTGAGTAACTTGAGATTTCATATCAAGTAGTATTTTGCATGGCTGCAAACATTTCAGAGAAATATTCTTCACTACTTGCCGTCGGAGGGTTTAAATCAATTCACAGATGACTTCATTCCTCCAAAAATCCATATCATCGTTTAAGAAATTCTGACACTATGATTTTCATATCGAGAGGTAGTATTGGCATGGCTCATGAGATTTCAGAAAAATATTATTTCTTACTTGCCGTCGGAGGGTTTAAAATCATCCCCTGATGACTTCAATTTTTCAAAAAAAATCCATATCATCGTTAAAAATGTTGTGTAACTTGATTTTCATATCGGAGTAGTATTTGCATGGCTCATGGATTTCAGAAAATATTATTCCTTACTTGCCGTCGGAGGGTTGAAATCTATCCCCGATGACTTCAATTTTTCAAAAATTTCCATATCATCGGTAGTATTTGCATGGCTCATGGTATTTCAGAAAAATATGTATTTGCATGGCTCATGGTATTTCAGAAAAATATTATGTCTTACTTGCCGTCGGAGTTTTGTCCAAGTTTTGTGCGATTATATTAAGGAGTTTTGAAAATGTTTTTTGGTGAGTACGATTATTTGGCTAGATGAAAGTAATTTACTGTGGATGATTAATGTGTGCAAATTGACAACTCAAACAACACCCCCTACAATTTCATATCAGTGTGAAAGTAGCCACGAGTTCCAGCCACGAATTTGCGGTGCTTATGTGGATGTGGGTCCGTCCACCAGTGGTCGTCTACTGATGGTTAGAATTCGTGGCCAGCCATGAAATAAATTATATCGTTTCTGTCAAGAATGCGAGAATGTTTTTTGTAATAAATGTATGCTACGAGGAATCCTTGACAAGATGTATATGTCACCCGATTTTGTCGGCTATGCAAACACCACCTGTTCATGAGAAAATCATTCCTACACAACATTGTTTAACGATGATATGGCTTTTTTAAATTCAATTCATCAGGGGATGATTTCACCCCCTCCGACGGCAAGTAAGGAATAATATTTTTCTGAAATCTCATGAGCCATGCAAATACTACATCTCGATATGAAAATCATAGTTACACAACATTTTTTAACGATGATATGGCTTTTTAAATTCAAATCATCAGGGGATGATTTTACCCCTCCGACGGCAAGTAAGTAATTGTAGTTTTCTGCAAACTCATGAGCCATGCAAAGACTACACCTCCATATAAGAATCATATTTACACAACATTTTTTAAAGATGGTATGGATTTTTTTTAAATTAAATTCATCAGGGGATGATTTCAACCCCTCCGACGGCAAGTGAGGAATAACATTTTTCTGAAATCTCATGAGTCATGCAAATACTCCCTCTCGATTTGAAAATCATAGTTACACAACATTTTTTAACGATGATATGGATTTTTTTTTTATTGAAATCATCGGGGGATGATTTCACCCCTCCGACGGCAAGTAAAGAACAATATTCCTCTGAAATCTCATGAGCCATGCAAATACTACCTCTCGATTTGAAAATCATAGTTACACAACATTTTTTAACAATGATATGGATTTTTTTGAAAAATGTAAGTCATAGGGGGATGATTTCAAACCCTCCGACGGCAAGTAAGGAAAAATTTTCTTCTGAAATCTCATGAGCCATGCAAATACTACCTTCGATAGGAAAATCATAGTTACATAACATTTTTTAACGATGATATGGATTTTTTTGAAAAATTGAAGTCATCGGGGGATGATTTCAACCCCTCCGACGGCAAGTAAGGAAAAATTTTCTTCTGAAATCTCATGAGCCATGCAAATACTTCCTCTCGATAGGAAAATCATAGTTACACAACATTTTTTAACGATGATATGGATTTTTTTGAAAATTTAAGTCATCGGGGGATGATTTCAACCTCCGACGGCAAGAAGGAAAATTTTCTTCTGAAATCTCATGAGCCATGCAAATTCCTCTCTCGATATGAAAAATCATAGTTACACAACATTTTTTAACAATGATATGGATTTTTTTGAAAAAATTTAGTCATCGGGGGTTGATTTCCAACCCCTCCGACGGCAAGTAAAGAACAATATTCCTCTGAAATCCATGAGCCATGCAAATACCATCTCAATATAAAAATCATAGTTACACAACATTTTTTAACGATGATATGGATTTTTTGAAAATGTAAGTCATCGGGGTTGATTTCAACCCCTCCGACGGCAAGTAAAGAACAATATTCCTCTGAAATCTCATGAGCCTGCAAATACTACCTCTCGATATGAAAATCATAGTTACACAACGTTTTCAAACGATGATATGGATTTTTTTGAAAATTGAAGTCATCGGGGGATGATTTCAAACCCTCCCACGGCAAGGAAGGAATAAAATTTCTCTGAAATCTCATGAGTCATGCAAATACTACCTCTCGATAAGAAAATCATAGTTACACAACATTTTCAAACGATGATATGGATTTTTTTTTAAAATTTAAGTCATCGGGGATGATTTCAACCCTCCGACGGCAAGTAAGGAATAATATTTTCTGAAATTCATAAGCCATGCAAAATACTACCTCTCGATAAGAAAATCATAGTTACACAACATTTTTAACGATGATATGGATTTTTTAAAATCGAAGTCATCGGGGATGATTTCAACCCTCCGACGGCAAGTAAGGAATAACATTTTCCGGAAATCTCATGAGTCATGCAAATACTACCTTCGATATGAAAATCATAGTTACACAACATTTTCAAACGATGATATGGATTTTTTGAAAATTGAAGTCATCGGGGATGATTTCAACCCTCCGACGGCAAGTAAAGAACAATATTCCTCTGAAATCTCATGAGCCATGCAAATACTACATCTCGATATGAAAATTATAGTTACACAACGTTTTTTAACGATGATATGGATTTTTTTGAAAAATTGAAGTCATCGGGGGATGATTTCAACCCCTCCGACGGCAAGTAAGAAATAATATTTTCCTGAAATCCCATGAGTCATGCAAATACTACCTCTCGATATGAAAATCATAGTTACACAACATTTTTTAACAATGATATGGATTTTTTTGAAAAATTTAAGTCATCGGGGGTTGATTTCAACCCCTCCAACGAAAAGTAAGATATAATATTTTTCTGAAATCTCATGAGCCATGCAAATACCACCTCTCGATATGAAAATCATAGTTACACAACATTTTTTAACAATGATATGGATTTTTTTGAAAAATTTAAGTCATCGGGGGTTGATTTCAATCCCTCCGACGGCAAGTAAGGAACAATATTCCTCTGAAATCTCATGAGCCATGCAAATACTACCTCTCGATATGA
>JAFIRS010005537.1:0-54862 GCA_018342105.1 Gonioctena quinquepunctata
CTCCTCTGAACACTCTTTCGATCCACCCTGTATATTTGGTAACGTTTTAAAATATTATTCAAGTCGTATTTGACCTTGGTAGGATTTGCGTTTATATTCAAGTTATCCCACACTTAAACCATGTAGCTGCATACTCTCTTATTTTGTTTATGTAAACAAACTCTTTCAAAGGATGCCGCCGATATCTTATCTTGTTTATGTAAACAAAGGATGCCGCCGATATCCGGTCGCTTAAATAAACAACTGATAAGAGGAAAGTGCTGACGTAGATAATATTCCTCTAAAGACTTGTCGGTTGAGTCATGGCCGCATCATCACTGCTGACTCCTCCCACTTTCCAAAATGGCCGCCGCCATTCATTCAGTCGTCCGTGTGACCAATGCCGTTGACGAATTCAGCTATTGGTTGACACTCCCATTTCAATATGGCTGCTGCTCGGCTATTGGATAGCGGCCGGCGGCTATCACCACTCCCACGACCTATCACAGCTCTCTTCACCCCCACTCTCAATCACACACTCCCATACACAGACCACTCACCCCCAACCTTTTTCCCTACCCACATACACCCACCCCCACCCCTCTCATAAAACCGCCATTTTTTCACAAACCCCTCCCACAACGAACCGCCCATGACCGCCACCATCATCCCTACCCCCACCTCCGCCGAAAACCACCCAGTCACCAAAACCCACCCCAAAATAGGGGTTGCGCCAGAATCGGCATAGTTTATCTAATCGCAGATGCATTCTTGGCAGCCTTACGGCGCTTTATTGTTCGTAGAGGTCGCTGTCAACATATATATATGCGACTGTGGTACCAATTTTGTAAGTGCTCACAAAGAAATCAGCTCCTTCATGCAGGTTGCAGTGTCAAATGAGGGCATCTCTTGGCATTTCAATCCCCCCTCAAGTCCAACTTTGGTGGACTCTGGGAGAGTGGGGTAAAATCAGTAAATCTATTTTTCACGAGTTGTTGGAGTGCTCACATACGAAGAGTTGCAAACAATATTTAGCCAAATCGAGGCAGTTTTGAATTCGCGCCCACTTACCCCGGTAAGCAGTGACCCCAATGATTTATCCGTATTGACGCCGGGCCACTTTCTAACAATGGAACCATTAATCGCCCCACCTGGCCCTGATTTGATCGGCATACCCTTGAACCGTCTCACAAGGTGGGGATTGGTCAACGCATATTTCAAAGTTTTTGTGCCGTTGGTCAAAATAATATCTTACACTCTCCACCAGCGAGTAAATGGACTGCTGATTCAATTCCTATTCAAAAGGATACTCTAGTTCTCATCAAAACAGAAAACGCACCCCCTTGCACTGACCAATGGGACGTGTGGTAGATGTTTTTCCAGGAGCTGACGGAAAGGCCCGAGTAGTTACCATCAAAAACAGAACGGGGCGTTGAAGAGACCTGTATCAAAACTCTGTCCACTCCCACTTGATGAGACTTAACAAAAGAAAAATACTTCGTATTTTTGGTGGGCGGTATGTCGCGTCCACACGCTCTTGTGTATGTATTTTTTGTTTATTATTGAGTTCAAACATAGTTTTCTTCTTTCATATTTTCTTATCAAAGAAATCTAATTATAGTGGGTATTCATTGTCAATTATTAGTTTATTTTCTCCCCGTGTACATTCATTTACCTGCTATATCAATCACAAAAACCTCAAGATCCTCACCTCGTATTTCTCACCAGCAGAACAGCGAGTGACAGTTTTTAAAACAGTTGAAAATATACTCTCGGCATTCACAGTGCTATTTGCTCGCTCTTGTTTAAAATCTACTTCAACGTGATCGGAACATTACCCAATCAAGAAAAGGTGATATTACGTTACGAAAGAGACTCCCGCAGCAGCATACACCACTAGAGATCTCTAGCATAAGGACACTGAGGAGACCATTGTCATAGTCATAGCCCGTCCTTCGGAGGACCTACAGGTAAGATCTTGAGGTCTCGGTTCATGGTCATTTCAACCTCTCACTATTCTCATATTTTTCCTCTCAACCGCAAAAAGATTACAGTCCACTTGTCTCTTGAGTTTGTGATTTTCTTATAAAAATTGCACGCACACAAAACAGTTTTGAACAGAACTCTTTTTATTGTCAAAGAGAAAATACGAAAGAATCAAACGAAATAATACACAAACTGAACCATAAAATTTACGTCAAACGAATGAGACGGATGTTCAATTCGGCAACGTCTAAACAGGTTGCCAATTTTAAAATTAAATTTCAGTTATTTCGTCGATTTTTAACGCATTTCATTGGGAATTTCAACTTCGATATGCTGGATATATAAGATTACCAAAAATGACCTCATTCTCTTCTTTACGTAAACAGGTATAGTATGTATAGTTTCCGGAAAAAAAACATTTTACATCCTACTATCTCTATGTACAATTTGAAAAAAATACATTTTATATCCTACTATCTCTATGTACAATTTGATATTGTTAATATGTATATGGTTAACAATAAAATGAATTATTTGTGTTTTCGTAAATTTTATGTTTCCACCCTGTTCTGACTGTAAGCAGAATATTAACCATTCGAGTGTACTGAAAGTGTTCTATATTTTACGAAATTTGAACTCGTTAATATTTGTAAGTTTCGAAATGCATAATTTTATTTTCTAAGAACTATCTATTTCGACCGTGTGTAAAATTATTTCTCAGTCAGTTCAACCATTAATTCCATTCGTCCTTATCGCCTTATAAATTATCAGTATTTGATCATCATCGGTACATTTAGCTACTAACTTTGGCTGCTGAACATAATAGTCCGGGAGGCAGCGTTGCAAATAACAAAATAATTTCATGCCTCGTGTTTTTTTGCAAATGTCTTTTCTGGACAATCATTCAAGAATCTGAGAGTCAGCTGCACCAGTAATGGTTGAGCAGACTGTGAGCAAATTTAGAATCCGTCAAACAAATATAAAGAACCATTTAATACACTTTAAGATTTGTTGGGCTTAAGTTGAAATGATATTGAATGGAAATACAATCTTTTGAATAGACGCGGCCGATATTTGATGAAAATCCATAATTAAAGTATGTAAACTAAAAACACTTCACTACGATTTTCACAAAAAAAATGTTTTACAAATCCCACGACATTGTTTCACATACTATAGCTTTTTTCATGTGGAGATACACTAAACTACAATTACTGGGGTTTGATATAAATAATAGGAGCAGGTAGTTAGTTGAATATTAGGTAATTAAATGATTATTAGACGAAATATTATTCAATTTCTAGCAAATAGATTTAAAAGGGGCGAATTATTCAAATTAATCTGGCCATTTAATAAATATTGTGAATTCTTGTCTTTGTTAATCTTTAAGCTTTCTAGGAGATTGAGTTTTTGACTTTTCTTTTCTACGTGCAAAAGTTCAAAGTCATTACCAAAACAATGCGTTCCAGTCAGGATATGGTTAACGAAAGTTGAATTAGATTTGCCCTTAATAAAACTGTTTCTATGCCCGGATGTGCGTTGCTTGAAAAGACCTGTTTGTCCTAGGTAAAAACTTGGACAAGTACCACATGTTAGTTTATATACTCCAGATTTGTCGGACATTTCAATTCGATCTTTGTTGTTTTTAATAAATTTTCCCAAAGTATTATTTGTTCTGTAAGCAATAAAATTACCCTAAGCAGCCAGTAGTATCTTTCATTACAGCACCATCAGTGAAAATATCTGAAAAATTAATAGATCTTATCAAGAGTAATTTTAAATTTGTTCCTAAATTTTGCTTGAGGAATTCATATGAATTAATAGATGAAATTAGGAACATGCATCTTCCTAAAAATTCCAAACTCATTTCTTTTGATGTTCAAAATCTTTTTCCGAGTATACCACCAGATTAAACAGTCTTACTAGATAGAAACCATGTGAATCCGATGATCAAAGATGAGATATTGGATTTACTTACAGTTTGTTTAACACAAAATTGTTTCCAATTTAATAATAACTTTTATTCTTCTAGAAAAGGGTAATCCTTCAAGTCCGTTATTAGCGGAAATTTTCATGGATAATCTCGAAAGCAAAATTGATAAAAAAAACTTCTTATACATATGTAGACATCTTATGTTGCTTTGTAGGAACTGAAGAATTAAATACATTTTTTGACTTGATGGCATTCATCGCTCAATCAAATTTACAAAAGATATTGAAATGAGTGAGTCGATAAACTTCTTAGATTTGACCATAAGAAAATAAACAATACACATGATTTTTCATTTGTTTGAAAATATGAATAGGATGTTTATAAAATCAAATCTGGAATCATTTGCGACTGAAAGATAAACTTCAGTCTCTATCTTCTATCGTTCAAGATAACCTCTTGTGGGGTATTCATGTTGACAAGGGAAACATTTTCAATTCAATATTGAATAGAAAGATGTTTCTGTGAATTGAAAAATCCACGATAAAAAATTAAGTTACTTTTTGTGAATATCTCAGAAAACAACTACTTTCTATTCAATATTCAATTGAGAATGTTTCCCTTTTCAACATGATTTTTCAATTTTCCACAATTCTTCGTATATAGATATTATAATACATAGCACTTAGACTCATCCCTACCAACACAAAGTAGCCGCATATGATAGTATGATCCACATACTAGTTAATGTCCCTCTGTCAGAAGATAATTTCAATAAAAAAATTAAATATAATTGAACAAATTGCAGCCAATAACGGATATAACTCAAGTTTAGTTGACAGCATTCTATCGAAAAAACTGTATAATAAAAAGGCATTTCAGGAAGTTTATCCAACCGATTCCAATTCAGAGTCAAATATCAATGTTATTACTTATTTCGGCAAACCTTCAGAGAAAATTTCTAATTATTTAAGACATAAAGATATCAATATTGCTTTCAGAACAAATAATACTTTGGGAAAATTCATTAAAAACAATAAAGATCGAATGGAAAATTCCGACAAATCTGGAGTATATAAACTAACGTTTGGTACTTGTCAAAGTTTTTACATAGGACAAACAGGTAGAACTTTCAAGCAACGCATATCCGAGCATAGAAACAGTTTTATAAAGGGCGAATCTAATTCAACTTTGGCTAACCATCTCCTGACTGAAAAGCATTATTTTGCTAATGAGTTTGATTTTTTGCATGTAGAAAAGAAAGGTCAAAATTTTAATCTCCTAGAAAGCTTAGAGATTAAGAAACACAAGAATTCACATTATTTGTTAAATGACCAGATTAATTTGGATAATTCACCCCTTTTAATTTTTTTTACAAGAAATTGAATAATATTTTGTTCGATAATCACTTAATTACCCAATATCCAACTTACCTGCTGCTATTATTTATATGGAACCCCAGTAATTGTTGTTTAGTTTTTCTCCACTTGAAAAAGTTATAGTATAGCGAAACACGCGTCGTGGGTTTTGAAAATCGTAGTGAAGTATTTTTAGTTTACTTTGGAAATACAATTTACATTGAAAATGGGGGATTATTCGTCAGCTACCCCACGGGTATGACAGCACCATTTGTTTTCCGGTAACGGCTTTTTTATCGTCATTTTTAAAATTCATTGGTTTTCGAACTAAAAATGGCCATTGTTGGGACAATTTGACGAATAACTATATTTTGGCTCCTACTTAAATTCGGTAACAGAAATTGATTTGGACCCTCTAGTTACCCCAATAACTCACCCCTAACTAAAAGGTTGAAATAGTAAAGACACAAACAGATACTGGTAATTTTTTCATTATTTTGAACTCGCTCCACACGCTACATACAGTGGAATAATTTGTGACCCACGAACTACCCCTCAACCACCCTTCTAGCACCCTTAAAAAATTAAAAGCAGTTGTTGCTGAAGGTTTTTCGAAAGAAGAGTATGCTTTTAGGCCTTTTTGACACATCAAATGGCACGAAATAATTTGTGACCCCTAGATACCCACCTAGCTACCCACCTAGTTCCCCCAATATTCCACCCTTAAAATGAGATATTCGCAAATAGAATAAATTAATCGTTGCTGGTGTTTTTTTTATGAAAATACATTATTCGTAATTTGCTAGATACAATCCTACTACCCCAATATATCACCCCCAAATTGAAATATTCGCAATTAATTCATCCCTTGAATAATTTTCAACGAAAAACTTCCAAAGACATTTCCTAGAAAGCTGATGCCAGATTTTCAGTAATCGTCCTAGGGGTAGAAAGAGAGGTGGTTGAGGGGAGTTTTCGAGTCACAAATTATATGGAACATGGGAACATTTGTTGGGAGATGAAATAATTTTATACCCCACTTTTTATTTTCAGTTTATAGGGGTAGCTGACGAATAATCCCCCATTTTCAATGCATATGACGATTGTTTTTTTTTCATTTACTATCAGTTCAACTCAAACTCAACAAATTTTCAAGTGTGTTAAAATAGTGTTTATAATTTTTTTGACAGATTCTAAATTTTCTCACAGTGAGCTCCACCAAGATTCTGGCAACTGACGCTTGTTCCGCTTATTAGTTATATTCAAACCACTATTTGATACAAAAATTGAAAGGGATGAAAATACTCACAAAAATGCAACTCTGCCTCCCGAACTATAAGGTGGGACTTGCTGATTCATGAAAATGCATAATGATATAGCTTACCTCGGATTGCGTCTTCTTAAAGATAAATGTTTGAGCGGGCTTTGGATATCACAATGGCGCCTTCGAAAGGTGGTTTAACATCCCAAAACAAATCCTTCTATAAAGATATCGATTTTGCTATTCTTCCAATAGTTCCACATGATACAATACTCAAGCATGGAGGTAGCAAAATTTATTGATAATTGCAAGGCGTTAATCCTATTTATGGCTAAATCGAAAGTATTCCAGATGAAGTGTTCCACTCATAGAGAAACTAAAAATAAAGAGAGTTGTCAAACCTGCAGTAAAAGTAGCCCCACGTTTAGACAGTGGCGACATATCTCGCAACTGGCCGAACTAAGTTAGTACAGTTGGTAAAACAGATTTCTCTTCAATTTGAGATATGGCGGGTTTTTTAAATGTGTTACTTTCATATGGTTGATATGGTATATATTTTATAAGTGATCGATTTGCCATTCCTGTATTTCATATGGATGTATCATATGGAATACAGGAATGGCAAATCGATCACTAATAAAATATATACAGTAATCGATTCGTAGAATCTGGTAGTTCGTTCGTGGTTGAAATAAAGTTTCAAAATAAATCTTTGTTTCATATCAAGAACAAAATTAAAGTTCTTATAAAACAAGAATAATAAGTAAAACACTATAAAAAACTCATTTTATTTTATCTAGGACAAGGTACAACTACAGAAAAACAATAATAAAAAAGGAAAACTCTGAAAAAGAACAAATTTAAAAATATTCTTCAGTCTTATCATAAAATCAACCAAAATAAAAACAAATTACATTTACAACAAACCTTCAATAATTTTGTTCATTTATTAGCACAAAGGAGACCGAGTAGGTATAACAAATACTACAGTTTGTAATCAAGTAGAACATGTACTTCCTACTTCCTCAATTGGTGATAGGAAATGGAAACTGATGGATGGAAATAAGTATCAGTTTGTCAAAAACATTCTGCAACTGATGGATGGAATAAGTATCAGTTCGTGAAAAGCAGCTTATATTTTACCTTGTAGGAGAATATTTCCAGGAATTTCAGCGTCAACTCGAATAATAAAACATTCTATTTTCGACGTTGAGTCCATAGTATAATTCCTATCATTAATTTTTCGATGACAATAACAGTAGGAGAATTATTCTGAAATTATTACGTGGTTTGCAATAATAAAAAAAACATGTGTCAACAATAAACTTTTATTATCTGACAAATGTCGAAATTGGAAAATGGTCATCTTATCAGTCGTCTGATGATTGCGAGCAGCGCCTCCATGCGCGACTGGCCGTACCAAAAACTTGGTGGTCAAGATCGCCAATGTTTCAAACAGTCTCTTTATTTTCAAGTTGTCTATGGTTCCACTATTCGGACAGCTAAAATCACAAATGTCTCTTTTCGCACCAATATGAAGTTAGCGAGACAACTCCGAAAAAGTTGATAACAGATTATTCCATAATTTGCCGCCTTTTTGTCGCTAATTAGTTGCGGAGAAAAAAAAATTGTCGCTCTATTTATGAAAAAAATATGCGATGTTTCGCTAACTTCATGCGAAGTTAGCGAAACAACTTCTGTAATATCTATCTTTTCTCAGTTCTGAAGTATCCAGAATCTGCCCCCTTTGTGATTTTATTTTACTTTTTTTCCTCTCAACCAAAAGTGTTTCAATCACTTATTTTTTCTGTTTTCTGTATTTTCAATCGTTAAAGCTTATAATTTGTCTTCAAAAATGAGAATATCAAAATTGCCCAACGCATCGTCACTACTACTAATAGTCTCTCCCCTCTGAAACTTACCAATTGAAACCTTGGAAGAGGATAGAAAAATCAAATGTCGTTTACAAAATTCTCTGTCAGACTTGTGACAAAGCATATATTGGACAAACATCAAGAACTTTGTCTGGACGCCTAACGTCCCATAAAAGTGATTGCAATACAAAGAAATTAACTTGGGCACTGGCTGAGAATGTCATCTCCAGTGAGCACATTTTGGATTACAACCATTTTGAAGTACTTTGCACAGAGAATAACTTACATAAAAGGTTATTTAAAGAAATGTTTTCCATCAAGAATGATACCAACAGTATAAACAAAAATACAGACCTGCATAATTTGAGCAATATTTACAATAACATTTTGAAACTAAAACTTTTTCCCCCAAAATTCTCACAATATGAACAAAACTCAACATAATCAAAGTTTCAAATTTCCCACTAATTATCAGGTTGGTCATAAATATCCATACAATAGGGTATTCGTGAAAATGACGAATACTTTTCGAACTCAAGGGAAATTTTTACGTGGTTGCGATATTCAGTTTCTGAATCTTTGTAACTTCCATTTCAATAAATAACAATGATTAGTTTTTATCATAACATGGTGAAATAATTCAAATGAAATAAATGAAAACGCATATCAGATGCCCCAATTTTCGACACCTGAAAAATAATATGAATAACCAATCGCTGACATATATGAGGACCAATTGTCGACACTGTGAGAAATAAAAAACGGGCATCAATGCTATGTTTATATTTATATATATCGTGACTGAAAAGTATGAAAAAGTTATGCTCATATCTATAATGGGTAAAACCCGACAAAACATAAATTATTGAATAAATAAAAAAAAAAAAATTGATACATAATCAATTTCTAGGAACCACTTTTCCCATTTCAAATACTTCATATACCCCATATACACAGAATGGCTTTCAGCCACCGCAAGCCAGCAAAAAATAAAATCTCAACCCGATACATCAAAGGCGCCGACTGGGAGTGAATTTACTTCTGTTTCAATAATTCTAGGAACCCTTTTTATTGTGGTAATGCGAATTGACTATATGCCGCGAATTAACTTTGAAGAGTTTGTTTAGTCTGGGATTCCTGGTGGTTGGACTGACTTTTTTACGAATACTCAACGAAACCGACTAACGCACTGATTTTTCTGGAACCAATATAATCTTTGTTTTCACTCTCGTCCTCAGTCGTGTATGATATTTTTGTGTGTGAAGTATAGTTTTCCCAATATCAATTGCAGAAGCATAAAAAAGTCTTGCGGCGAAATCCTGTGAGCAGCAGTGGCGGAGATAACTAATTTTATTTAGATATTTTAAGATTTAAAAAATACTTCATAAATTATGAAAAATGGAAAAAAATTAAAGACAAGCTTTTATTTATACAAATACATTAAGAAAGAAAAATAATTTCTTTTATTGTTTGATGTAGGTTATTATTATATCCTAAAACGTATTTCGATCGGCACACACCAAGACCACAGAAGCTACTGGTTATTAATCTTTCAGAGCTATCAAAACACAAATATAACGCGTGATTTATGACCTCCCATCGTAGAGACACACCTGCCGGTAATTGATGTCCGACTTGATTGACCCAGACGAATCGGTTGTACAACAGACAGCCGTCACTCGAGTCCACGTTGACTATCGGCTCTTTTGATGTACCGTTTGCCGACGGAAAATGTTTACGAGTAGCACAGATTATTTTTCGTTCCGTTTCTTCGCATATACGCTCGTGTTAGCGAAGTGAGTTTTCATTTGCTCCCTATAGAAACAGCTTCTGCAATTGATATTGGATGGATTATACCTACTCTGAATATACAACCTACAGAAATGTTTCCAGGAAGACCAGCATCGATTATTAATGATCAAATTGTCAACGCAATTTTGAAACAAAAAAACAAAGTGATTGTTGATAACTCCATAGTGTTAAAAACGAACATTATTTGGATCACAATCTCTGAAGATCTAGGGAACAAAATCAAACCAAGCTCTTTGCATTCTTATGTTACAAATGACCGATATAGTTTGAGGAAAATACTATTAGGCTTGAATGATGATGATATAAGTAAAGTGTCGACCAATGATACCTTGAATAGTTCTTAGAGCCAGTAGAAAATTTCAATTTTGTGTTCACACTTACTTTTGGAAAATCTGAGTTTCAAAGAATTGTTAATTGAAACTTCCAGACAATAAAGAGACAGGAAAGGAAATAAACGTATGCGAATTGTCAATATCTTACAGCTCCAAAAATGGACAGAAATCACGTCCAAAAAAATTTATGATGAATTCCGCATTCCTCATGGTTACCATTTTGTTACCAATTATATCAATAAAGATAAAAATTCTGGTTGTTTCACTGGTAAGTATATTCTTTATTTATATATCTCGAAAGTAAACCAACAAAAAACCATTGAATTTGTTCTGCACAGAAAAAAAATTTGATTCAAAGGCATCATTTGTTTCAATACGGCGAAATAAATCATTTGTTTGAGCCAAGAAGAATTTGTTTGAATGAAGTTAAATTGGTTTGACTCAAGAGAGAGATATTTGGATCAAATGGATAGTTGGTCAACTCAACTGAATGCGTTATTTCGCCATATCCAAATCTTTTTTCCTGTGTGAAAAGTTGAGTACTTGCGATGATGAACTCCGCTCTTATTGTTTTGTATTCAATTATGAAAGTATGTATCTCGTTTTTAGGGTATATTTAGTTTTTGTTTCACATTTTTTGTTGTTTTAGGTCATTGCGAGTGTGGTAGTACTTTGAAGTGTATGATATTACCACGCCTTGAACAAGAAGAAATCGTCAAAATAGAATGCGTAGCCACTAAAGCTAATAGTGAGAAATTCGGAAATTGTCACAGTAGGCAGTGTCGTGGCGAAACAAGAAAAGAATTAGTTCCAATACTGGAGAAACAGTCAGTTGAAGCTTACAGAGCTCAGGTAGCAGCGCAAAATATGCAAGAGGGAGACTTCTACGAACCACCACATTTGTATAAAGGAGATGTTTTGAGAACTGCCAGGTATCAAAGCAACAGAAAAAATATCGTGATCGAAACCCCCTATCAGCTCTATCGAAATTCAAAAGATGTCCAGAAGGTAGGAACGTTGTTAGGGATATCGGATCAGATCCCGTTATCGTTCATTTCTGGTCTCCACATCAAATCCGTATATTCAATAACATGAATAGAATAGAAAATGCTAGACTTTGCATCGACGCCACTGGAAAACTCGCAAAGTACGTCCTGCACGTGAATAATGAAAAATCACACCACATTTTTTTATATATTGGGGCCCTTTATTGTTCTGCTCGACAGTTTTCTGTCATGGAAATGTTCTCAGAATCGCAGGACACTGTTACTATAAGTACATGGTTGAGACGATGGATACAATCTGGTGCACAATTTCCTAAAGAAGTGGTAAGTTTACATAAATTGCAAATGTTAATATCATTGATATCGATACGTGATACTTCGCAGGTGTGTTACTCGTCGAGAGCTCTTTTGAATGCTTGTTGTTGGGCGTTCACAGGTTATAACACAATAGAAAAATATGCTGAAGCTTGCGTGAAAAATGAATTCCTCAGGACTTTCATCAGAATCGACGTTGCACATTATATCAAGAATTGGGCTGACTTTCTAAAAACAGAACGAAAACTGGTGAAGAAATTCTATCTGTTTGCCATTGGCCAATTGATTTTATGCAGAAACCAAAACGATGCTCGTCGCATCAGCAAAGCACTTATGATCATACTAGACAAGAAGTAGGAGAACAATAAACACAGTAAAAGAAAGAGCTGTGGACATCACGATGTGGACGTCAATGAAGTATATTATGAAGACGAAAATGAACATGAAAATATAATGACAAAATGGGCTAAGACTATAGAATCAGAAGTTAGTGAAATTTTGCAAAACGAAAAAGGTGACGACTTGAATCCACGCGCATGTTTGGAGTTCTCAACTCGACTAATCAAGCAGCTGACAACATTGCCATTATGGTCATGCATCAGCAGATATTCTTTTGGATATGGACGAGTACCAGCAAGTAGTGCTTCAGTGGAAACTGAATTTAGTAATTTGAAAAATCGTATTTTACGTAAGGTCACAAGAATTGATTTGGCTGTCGAATCTCTGGTAAAATATAATAATGGTAATTTAAAAATCATTGACACATCTATTGAATCGAAAAATGAAATTCCTGCCCAAACTTCGACAAAAATAAAATCTAACAAAAAATTTGCATAAATCTTATATGAACGAACTTGGAGAAGCAGAATTTTGCAATATAGAAAATAGGCCTAATGTAGAAGATAAAGGAAAATATGATGGGAGAATCTGATGAAAAAGATGATGTATACTCGCAGAAAAACCTAGAAGCAGAATCTTCAGTTTGCCACAATGGCGATTATACTGACAGTGCATATGAGTGCATCATATGTAAATCTCGAATCAATTCACTACCAGTATGTTCATTACCATTTGATGGAGAAGAGCATGAAAGAAAAAGAGTATGCAGTGAATGCGCCAATAATTGTGACAGAAATGAAAGGCTTGTTTTCAATGAGATCGAAAACTGGGGTAACCTGGGAAATCCGAAGAAGAAGATTAAACAATCTTCATATCTTCACAAAGGAAATCAGGAATTGCTGGATATAGTCACTTCTTCCAAATTCCGACCTCTGCCGATTATTAAAAACGGAAATTGTTCTAGTTTGGGTTCCGTAATATTAAACAGAGCAAAGTTATCCTTAACTAACACTTGTGCGTTCGACAGTATTTTTCAAATAATGTTGGCAGCAGCGACGGACAACAATAGTGTTCGAGGGTATATTGAAAAAAACAAATGTATAAATGCTTTGTTTGATATAACCCTGGATGTTATAGAAACAAAAATTCAAACCAGAATTTATCAAAAAAGGGGAAAAACTTTATTGAATTACTGGAACAAAGAAGCAATACCAAATTCGATTGAATTAGTGGATTGCGCCTGCAATGTGGCTTCTTTGGCAAATTTTTTATTTAGGAGCACTCCAAGTTTTCAGGAAATAGCGACCTGCTCAGGTGGATGTCCTCCTCGGATAAAATCGCTTCCATCCATTACGATCACAGATCGTGAAATGAAGGAGCCACTTGGACAAATAATGAAAGATCACGTTGTTCTCCCAGATGTCCAATGCCAAAATGAGAACTGTGAAATGATGGAACAAAATTAAATTCACACTTTGAATGAAATATCGCTTGAGATTCATCGAACTTACTTTCAATAATAATAATCATTTACAGGTGATATAGTTCTGATCGCTGTTGACATGGATGACAGTATTGATTTAGCATCTATTCCAAAAAAATTTGCTTGTCCGAAAACGGAAGAAATGTATGATTTATTGGGATTTGTTGATTACCAAGGGCAAAATATAATAACAAGAAGATCAACTTCTATTGGGCACTATACGGCAGTTTGTAAAAGATAATGGAATTGGATAATATACGATGACTTGAAAGAAAAATCTATCACAATTGAGGAAGAACATCAAGTATCACCCGAAATTACTCATATATTCGCAGAGATAGGGATAGGAAAATAAATAATCAACCAGTTGAAACTAGCAAAGAAGACATCGCAGCAACACAGACAGCGCTGCGCTTCGATAAAATCGTGCTCGTTGTCGCGGGCTTGATGGGTTCATTTTTAATCATTATTTTCGTTCGTGATGGTGAAATATTTTCATATGCCAAAAAAAGAATTTAGAAATGGAAATCAAACTAGCTTCAGTGTCCAGGTACAAAGAAGTGGAAACAACATATCCCGAATAATAAACCAGAATTAAAGTTTTTGGTTAGCCATTTTATTGTAAAGTAAACAAAATGATTTTCACTAAACTGGGTTTACAAAACCGACACGTATTTTGCTATACAATAGTTTAGTGAAAATCATTTGAATGAAATAGTGTTTTTTGCTTGCTTTATATAGATTTTCATCAAGTATCGGCCTTATCAATTAAAAAAAATAAATGTATTGTATTTATATTTATTTGACCCGATGTGTATGATTATTTTCTTATAATATATATTTATTGTTGAAATTATTATGTATTTGTTGACATATTCGCTCATTGTGGAGCCAAAGTAACTAGTTATTGCTGAAAACTAAGAAAAGCAATTGAAATTGATTTTTTTAGAATTATTATTTATTTAGAATAAATTTACTGCATATGATTATGGAAATATTGCTATTTGTGTAACCATTTATTAATTAATATACTACATATTATAATTTATGGGTGCTTTCTTTTTCTGAGTAGTAACTGAGATTAGCTGAGTACTCAAATTGACGAATCCGCTCTTTTTCAACGACTTTACCAGTTGATGACTTTATTTGCCGCTCAACCAAGTTTTCTCGTTAATTTTTTCGAAAAAAAAATATAGCACCCAGTATAAAATCTCTGTAGATTTCCTATACCATACTTGTACAGTCAAAACAGGGCTCAACGATTTGGGAAAAAGTCATAACATTATTGATCTCAATTTGAGTTTATATCAATGACTAGACTGTTGTATTTTTTTTAATTCTACAACTGCCCCAAGTCATATTAGTGGTCTTAGGTGTGAGTTCATAACAATGTTCACAGGCCTAGGTCATAACAACCAGAGAATAAAACTTACAATGTTTATAGTTTTATAAAGGGTTTTTTCAATAGATCATTTCATCAGTTGGGCAGATAAATAAGAGGACACACAAGGCTGATACAAAATACATTTTTTTGAAATTAATAATCAGTGATTTATTAATTAATGTTGCCTATCAAATGAACCACAGAACTAATTTTCTTATCGATTATTTTCTACAGACCGACAGTTCTTTTGATGAAAAGTAAGACCTAGTGGATAAATTATTATCTATTGATTTTGTCTCACCTTTATGAATTAGGAATAGAAAATGACCACATAAAATGTCAAGAGATATCCTGGTCTGTGTTGAAAAAAATTTTTTTTCAAGACAAGCTCTTATACAAATGCACTAAAAAGGAAAAAAGAATTCATTTAATTGTTTGACCTTGATTTATTCTGTGAGTAGCAGATTCAAAATATTGCCACGCAAAGGTACATTTTTTGTATTCGCCGCAAGCTTTTGAATCTGCTACTCCTAAATAACTAGATCAAACAATTAAAAAATATTTTCCTTTTTATCGCATTATATAAAAAATTGTCTTAAAACATTTTTCAATAATTTTAATTCCATTCTTTTCAGTCATTCATAACATCCTTCATCTTATTGAATTCTCCGACCCCAAAAAAACCCACATACCAATTTTGAATGAAATCGGGCCATAATAACAAAACACGTTGCTTTATTCAATTCATAAATTTTGACAAAAACATCATGATGTCACACCCAAAAACCCCCACACATCAATTTTGAATGGAATCGGGATGTAATTACGAAACTCGTCGCCATTTTGGAGCTGCCATCTTGAATTCGTGGATTTAGACAACAAAATCTTGATCTCCGACCCCAAAAATCCCCACATGCCAATTGTTGTTGAAATCGGGCTATAACCACAAAACTTGTCGCCATATTAAGGCCGCCATTTTGAATTTATTCATTTTGAGAAAAAATTCGTGATTTCTTTCATCGAAAACCCACACATACCAATTTTGAATGGAATCGAACCATAATCACAAAACTCGTCCGCCATATTGGAGCCGCCATTTTGTTTTTTCTCTAGCAAAAGTTCCATAATCCATTCTCAACGGAATTATGAACACCTGCCAAATTTCAGCTCAATTGAACAACGAGAAGTGGATCAAATTTAACTTGTAAGATTTGATTACAAACCCACAGACAGACAGGTGAAACTGAATAAAAGCTTGTAAGAAAATTTCTTTTTTAAAATGTCCATTAGTATTTCCCCAAAAATGTCAATATAGGAGTTAATTTTATGATGGACAATATTTCACGACTAAACTTAGTCATAAAAATCTGTAAGCACGGCAAGAAAATATGTGTGGCGGTTCCGTTCTGTTTATTTGGGAAACTAATACAAAACAGATGGCGCCCGTCGGAAAGTAGATTTCAGAATTTATTTGTTCATTCTGAAACTGCCATCAATCAAGCTGATAAATCATGTGTCAGAAAAAGGAACCTTAAACTTTTCAATCAATAGTTTGGAAGGATTCAAATCCCCCTATACCATGAGACGTTATTAATAGTCAGTGACGTCGGTCACTAGTTCAGAAAAACACAATAAGGGTGGTTGACATAATATTTAATATTTTACAAAAAAAATCTATACTCCCAAAATGCCTTTTGTTCTAAATATGGACACAGCTTTTTGACACAAAACGCGCACCGGTGCCAAATTCATTTCGGTCCGTGCAATGGAGCACGGAGCATTTGGGCACCTCTATTTTAACGAAAGTTTGTGGTCAACGTTAGTAATTGTACTAATATTTATCGACGGCGGCGCGGAGGTTGCAACACTGAACGATCGATTCATTTCATTCCCAGCATTTACGTTGTCGATACCTGTTGCATAGTCGTGCTCGCAGGATTTTTGGGGTTACTGGTGCATTGCATTAATTGTATAAAATATTGTGCCTTGAACGTGATAACTGTCAAGCATCGGTAGTGACCATAGAGAGATCATTACAGTTTGTTTTGTTTTTGTATTGCGTGTGCGATTTTGTTTTGTTTTTGTATTTCAAATATTAATTTGTAATATAATGGAACAGGCAGAAGCTTCGACAAGTTTTGGCTCTCCTGCAAAAAAAAATAGATGACATTTAACTGCGGGCGAACATGCAATGGTAAAAACTTTGTTTGAAAGTATTCGCGCTCGAAACTCCGATTTGTGTGCGTAGGACGCAGGAGAATTGTGCGGGACTTAACAAAATTGTGTTCTCGGACAGTTTTGAGATCACTTGAAGTTGATAACAAGAAGAAAAAAGAAACAAGAGGGTAGAAAGAAAATTATTGTAGATGATGACATAAAATATATAATTCGCAGGAAAGTGCAGTTTTTTTCAGAAATAAAATGCCAACCCTAAAGAAAATCAAGGCTGAAGTAGATGCTGATAATTCTTTACCCAAAATATCCTTAGGAGTTTTAAAGCGAACATTATGCGATTTAAACTTTGGTATTCAAAGCGAAATCGCAAAAGCTTTTTAATGAAAAAATATGATATTGTGTTGTGCCGAAGAAAATTTGTAAAAGAAGTACGTGACCATGGGCTTTATGGGAATAAAATATATTATACTGACGAGACTTGGTTGAATGAGGGACACCCCGCTCAAAAGTATGGCAGGACTTGAATGTAACAAGTTCACGGCAAGCATTTCTTGACGGGTTTTCGACAGGTTTGAAATCTTCCGGTAAGGGCCGTCGACTGATTATTACCCATAGGTAGTAACTCTGGATTTTTATGGTGGTCTTAACGTTTTGAAACTAGGAGACTCGACTATCAGAAGATATGAACGCCAAAGTTTTGGAAAGTGGTTTTCGTCAGTATTGGGCGCGTGTTGTCCGGTTCGGTAATCGTTATCGACAATGCGCCGTATCAAGTCGGCGTGAATAAAATTACCCACGCCGCTTGGCGAAAAGCCGACATAAAAGACTGGATAAAATCAAAAGAAATACACTTTGAAGAAAATATGCTTAATGTGCAATTGCTTGATATTGTCCGTATACATAAAGACCGGTATATTAAAAATGTTGTCGATGAAATGGCGATAAATGTCCATGTCCATACGACTGTGATCTAAACCGACAGAACTTAAGTAGGATATGGGCTCAGATAAATGGTGAAGTTTGAGAAAAAAAACACAACATTCAAATTAAATGACGTTGAACTTTTGTTAAATTAATGGCGTGACAGCAGATAACTGGAAGAAGTGTAGGGGCATGTTAGAAAATCAAAATATGAAATATAATAACAAATGTCCTTTATATTTGAATAAAAAATATTAATGAACATTCTTTCCAATTTTAAAAATCCTTAAATAACAATTTCATGTAAATTAGTTTTATTAATAATAACGCAATGGTTTGGAAGCCATGATAAGTTTCAATACGGTTTTTATGATAGGAAAAGCAATTTAAAATATTAACTGAAATCTAACAACTGTGACCTGTAGAGTGTTTGTTCAAACAAATACGAAAACGGATGCACGAACAGACCAGCGTAAGGTAAATTCTATAATATGTTTAGTATTCAAAATGGACGCAAATCGATCTCAAATTGTCTTTATTTTCAATTGGGATTTGTGCTTTTAAATACCTAAATACCCCTTTATTATATATACAGGGTGATTCTTAACTTATAAGCATAAACTTTGGAAATTATAGCTGAGGGCAAATAATGACTAATAACGAAAAAATTGTAAAACATTTTAGTTTGAAAATAATTTAAAATAATGTTTACCAAAATGTATCAGGTGAAATTTTTTTTTTGTAGAACTAACAAGTCAGGACGATATGTTTGGGGATTTCTAGCAGTAGTTTGTTATAATAATGTGTTATAATAATAATAATTCAAATGCATTTACAATTATTATTATGAAGCTGAAACAAACTAAAAAAGGGTTTGTAAACTATGTCTTTCAAAAGACTAAATTACTTAAAACCTACCTGAAAATTAGAGTGTGTATACCTTCATAATGGACATTTCCGAAAATATTTATGTATACCTAGAACTGCAAACTATACCTACCTACCTGAGGGTTTTAGGGTTTTCGATTTCTGATTATTTATTGATAAATCTTTACCCATAAATACAATTAGGAACTTATAATATAAAAATATTGTCTAAAGAGGAATTGTTATGCATAATAGTAATATCTTGAAAATAATCAAAATCTTTGTTTGATAAAATATGCTAAATATGCAAGTACATATTTACCTAAGTCTACTTATTACTATTCCATTATAGTTATTATAATAAATTTATTTAAAAAGAAAATGTTTCCGCCACTGAATTTCATTCTCTCTACCCTTGCCTCTTTAGACCCTGAAGCTAAGAATGATTCAAATCAAAATAAAGAAGTATAACGATCACACGACGATATAGACAGTACTCATTTGGGTATATTATTTATTTATATAGGTAGTTTGACTCTGAATTTGAGAAATGTCAAAATACAATGATGTTCTGTTTGTCGGAAAGAAAACTCAATTGGTATCTGATTGACAGGAACGAATGAACCACAAATAAAAGGATCGTACAGGGTAAACCAAAATTATTAATTCTCAGGAATGGTAATTTACAGCGATTTTTCATTTGTGTGTACATCTTAAGCCGTTTACTGACTTGAATGTGCATGCGTTGAGTCGAGGCGCATGCATATGCATGTTCGACTCGGTACATTTGTTCAAATATATTTCCTTGACCGCATGTGCATTGTTCCAGTCCTTTCGTGTGTTCAAGTAATGGCAGAAGTTATTATTGCTGGTGCTGCTTATATAGTGATTTCAAATTTATTGAAAAAAGAAAATGAAAAAACCAAAGCGATTCTGGATCCACAAAATATATAGACCGAATATGTTTGGGGAACCTCTAAACTTTACGGCAGTTGCATTCTGAACAGTTTCAAAAGTTTGTTAGGATCTCATCAGAGGATTTCGAATATTCAATTAAGCATTGGACCAAAAAATTTTAAAAACACACCAAACTCAGGCATGATGTCCCTCTTTAAGAACCCTTAGCAATAACATCTTCGGTTTTAAGCAACTGGAGTCTCATACACTAATAGCTTACAGATGTATTTAGAGTATCGAAGAAATGAGATGTGAAACTGAAACTTTATTTGTATTCAATCCTTCACTATAATCACACATACATGTATTTATACCTTGACATTTATTATACGCCAGAATACGATACCTAAGGAATGAGAAGAGGTGATACACAAAGCTTTCTATTCTATTCTATGATTGTCGATCCAGCCAACATTGCCAAAATATTTCGTGTGACTCTACTGTTGTTCATCATTTTCCGGCGACCCTCGTATTAACGAGTCTGTTTGATCTACATGAAATCGATCGTTAACCTTAAATTTATCTTTCAATGCATGATTGTGATATATGCAGCCAAACTTACACCGAAATCAACCATTAATAATCTGTAAATGGTCGATTTCTCCATCAATGTATCATTCTGGTATAGGCAACCAAACGTACACGAATTCAAATATCATTCAAATTCCAAATCATATTACCTTTGCGCTGTCAAATTGATCTATTTTTCGAATCCAAACATTGTAAGTTTCCTCCTAGTTGACCCCCATAATCACTCGTATATTAAAATGGCGATCAATGATTCGATCATTAACGCGTTCGCTTCGCCTCGCGTTAAAACATGTCGATCATTAATCAGAAATTGCCAAAATATTTCGTGTGACTCTACTGTTGTTTATAATTTTTTCGGCGACCTCGTATTAACGAGTCTGTTTAATCTACACGAAATAGATCGTTAATGACTCCATTAACCTTCAATTTCTCTTTCAATGCATGATTGTGATATATGCAACCAAACTTACACCGAAATCAGCCATTATTAATCTGTAAATAGTCGATTTCTCCATCAATGTATCATTGTGGTACAGGCAACTGAACATACACGAATTCGAATATCATTCAAATTATAAATCATATTACCTTTGCGCTGTCAAATTTATCTATTTTCGAATGCAAACATTGTAAGTTTCCTCCTAGTTGAAAGAAATGGATATCGAAAATTTCACGTTGACCCCAGGAACGAGGTCGACGGATAAGTTTTGTAATCAACTGGAATAAATGGCGATTAATGATCTCGAAAATAACGCGCTCGCTTCGCTCTCGTGTTAAAAATATCTCTGATCATTAATCGCCACCATTAATACACTTTTTAATATTTTTTTGTTAAATCACAAAATGATTAGATTTCTATGGAAAACTAATCGTGTGTGTTATGATTTAAAATAACTATGGATTTTCATCAAGTAACGGCCGAGTCAATTGAAAAAAAGATCAAATAACTATTACAAGCTTTATTTATTTTCACTTGTTCGTTCGTTCGCTATTTAGGGTCAAATCTTGCAAGTGATTTTGACTGACTTCTAGTCATTCGAATAATTTGAAATTTTGCAGGTGGTCATAATTCAGGTGACAATGCATTATGGAATTTTTTTTTAGAGGAAAAGCAAAATGGCGGACGAGATTTGTAATTATGGTCCGACTTGATTCAAAATTGGTACGTGAGAGTTTTCGGGGTCGGAGATTATGAATTTTTTTGTCAAAACTCATAGATTCAAGATGACGGCCCCAAGATAGAGGACAAAGTTTTGTGATTATGGTCCAATCTCGATTCAAAATTGGTATGCGGGGTTTTCGGCCCGAGATTATGATGTTCTGTCGAAATTCATAAACTCAAGATGGCGGCCCCAAGATGGAGGACGAGTTTTGTGATTATGGTCCGATTCGATTCAAAATGGCATGCGGCGGTTTTCGCGGCCGGATATTTTGAATTTTTGTCAAAATTTATAAATTTAAGATGGCGACTTCAGGATGACGGACGAGTTTTGGGATTATTGTCAGATTCCATGCAAAATTGGTGTGAGAGTTTTGGGGTCGGGGATCATGATTTATTTCAGCTCAAAACTTGCAGGAAGAGACCTTGTAATAACGATGCCCTATTAGAAATGAACAGATTAAGGCGAATAACTAAAAACAAAACTAAAATAACCAATGATACTTTTTTTATTGGAGGGTATATCTCGAAGTTTGTCCCATTTGGATTTGAAATAACTATTGAAAAACATTTTTAAAGACAAGCTTCTATTTGAGCCATGAACTAAAACGTACAAATGAGTTTAAGTCATCGCTGACAATGATTTAATCGTTTTTTGTTGAATTATTTGGTTTCAAAGCTTGTCACGCGAATTGTAATAAAATTAATACTTTGACAAGTTGTTACTTACCAACCAACCAATCATTGTCCAAAGAAATTAATTGGTACCTACTTTTATGAACACATCGAAACAACAATATCAAATATCAACGACGTCTGACTTAGCGTTCCCCCGACGCGACGACCGACCTTGGATCAAAATATTGTCATAACTGTATTGCCTAAGGGGCCTTAAAAGGGGTTGGTAGCTCGAGATGACTTTTGTGATAACCAGATTATGAACTCAGAATCAACAGAACAAACATACAACATTTAATGAGATAATAAATATATAAAAATAACTAACACCTAGAACTAGCCATACAACCGCCAGAACGACAGCTCAGAAGTAGAAACTACATTCTACAACTTTGCTGGCCCTTACTGCGAATATGGACTGTCTTCAAAAATTATTATTTCAATTACTAACTTCTAATATCGCGATACTGCCAGCAACACTCTTTTATATCCAACACACTTTGTCCGACGTGATCCATTCTCAAACAATTCGAGGTTGAATAATATTCGGGATTAAATAACATTTAAACAAAATTAGTATGATAAACATCTAAGCATGCTGACCCAGATCATCTTCGGAGGGCATACTCCTGACAATATTACTACTTATATTGAATTCAAAGGGCCAATACATATTATTTTTTACTTTTTGGAGGTTTTTTGTGTCGGGAGTTTTTTTATTTAATTTTATACTATCATTGTTTTGTATTCTATTTGGGAAATAGATGATATTGGTACATACATTGGCAGTATTGAATACTGTAACGAACCTAGGCCGGACCTGTCGCCTCACGCGTTGCCATCGACAGCGATGATGTCATCCCCGGAGATATTCGAGAACAATCCAGTCACGCCGCGGCAGATAACAACGGTCGATATTGGAAATAACTGGAACATGCTGGGCACCAACCGCCAGAATTGGAAACATCGAGAATGCTGTATCGGAGATAAATAGGCCGCCCTCAAGAGGGAGTGGAGTTTTTCGGCGAGTCGATAACATCGAGCTATACAGTGGCGTAGCCAGTAATATAAATTAGTTGTCAATTTAAGTGTGAAATAAATTAGTAAAACCAAGTTAAGTTTATTTACGTTACAATTGGTGTCGGAAGCGAGATTTTGAAAATAAACAAGTGATCGTGGAGTGGATAGTCAGAAAAATAAATTGATAGACCTTTTTGTACGCCCAAAATAGACAGTGGCCGGTTTTCGCGAAGTGGACAATTGTGCGTGGGAATATAAACTGATACACTGTTCGCGTGAAACAGACAATAGACTGGTGGCCCGTGGAAAAGAATTCGCGAAGTGAATTTTTAACAAACTGATAAACTTTTCGTGTGAAACAGACTGATACCTCGTCAAAGACAAAATGTGTTCAAGAAAAGTGCGCCTTGCGGATTTGAAGGTAGCGGAATTGAAACAGGAATTGGAGGAAAGGGAACTAGAAACAACGGGTAAAAAGCAAGTAGGGGAGAGTCGGGTAATGGGAGTCAGCGGGCAATGGAAGTCACCCTCACATCCACGGAACAGTACATGCGAGCGTCGCGTTAACAGCGTCCTTACCCCCCGCTCTGGCCCTCGGCGCAGCCTCGATAGGCTCGCGCCAGTCAGCGCCCGCACCACTGAAAAACGACCGTGTTTCGTTTTTGTGCTCCGCTGATGTAATTTTAAGTCAATGCAAATTAGAAGGTAATTGCCGAATATCTTGCAGTATGCGATTAAGACATTTACACGTACTTAGTTAGACGTTCAAAATTGTGATGTGCAGTTCAGATTATATCAGTGTGTTAAAGATTTTTTTTATTTCTATTTTTATCTCATTAGTGTAGTTGTGGGAAATGAGAGTCAGGTGACTCCCATTATCCGCAAGTGATCACTATTGCCCGCAACTATGCATGTTTAGTTACGTTATTTTTATTTCTTTCTAGATGCCGAAAGTACGAGTCAGGACAACTAAAAAGGATTCCTGGTCTTCTGATAGCCTGGAAAAAGCTATACAGCTTATTGATGGAGGTTCTTCTATAAGAAATACTGCTGAAGTAATGGGAATCCCTTTGTCAAGTCTTCGAAAGAGGGTGAAAAAAAGTTCTGCCTCAGGACCACATCTAGGATTCACTGTCTTTAGTCCTGAGGCAGAAGCCGAGCTAGCAAACTTGGTAAAGAAAACGGCAAATATTTTCTATGGTTGCACTGTTAATCAAATCAGAAAAGTGGCTTTCGAATATGCTGAAAAATTTAATTTGAAGCACAATTTCAACCAAGCTTCAAAAATGGCTGGACGCGATTGGTTACATGCGTTTATGACTAGAAATAACATTTCTATTCGGAAACCGGAGGCGACTAGCATGAATAGAATCACGGCATTTAATAACACGGAGATAAATCTGTTCTTTGAGCTACTTGGGCAGCTGATGGAAAAGCACAGATTTGTTGCAAAAAATATTTATAATTGCGATGAAACCGGTATTTCAACGGTTCAAACTCCCGGAAAAGTTTTGGCTACAAAATAACAGAAGAGAGTCGGATCCATAACCAGTTGGGAGAGAAAAAAAAACATCACCTTGTTGTGTGCTATGAGCGCTGCAGGTGGGTACATTCCACCTATGTTTATTTTCCCTAGGAAAAGGTTGACTCCTCTACTCGAGAAGGATGGTCCAGCAGGAGCGCTTTACAAATGCTCAGACAACGGTTGGATCAATGAGCATCTCTTTGTTGAATGGTCGGCGCATTTTAAATAGCACGCTAAGCCGTCTGCAGATGAACCCATCATTTTAATACTAGACAACCATGCTAGTCACATTTCTCTTTCCGTCTACGAATATTGCAAGTCCAATCACATTCATATGTTGTCTCTGCCACCATACACGTCTCAAGGAATGTAGCCTCTGGATGTTTCTTTTTTTGGTCCGCTCAAAATGGCCTACAGAAAAGAATGTGACTTATTTTTAAAAAGCCATCGTGTAAAAAAGATAACCCCTTATGACGTAGCATCCTTGGTTAAGAAAGCATTTGATAATGTTGCGTCTATTAGTGAAGGAGAATCGGGGTTTAGATCAACTGGAATATTTCCACTAAATCCGAAAGTATTGTAACGAACCTAGGCCGGACCTGTCGCCTCACATGTTGCCATCGACAGCGATGAGATCATCCCCGGAGATATTCGAGAACCATCCAGTCGCTATTCCGCGGAGAGCAACGGTCGATATTGGAAACGATTGGAACATGCTGGATCGCCAACTGCCGGAATTCGAAAGATCGGGAATTCTGTGACGGAGATAAATAGGTAGCCCTCAAGATGGCACGGACAGTCTGAACGAGCCCATACGATCGAGCTATACAGTAGTTAGTGATATAAATTAAGTTGTATATTTAAGGGTTAAATAAATTAGTAAAAACCAAGTTAAGTTGATTTACGTTACAATTGGTGTCGGAAGTGAGATTTTGAAAATAAACAAGTGATCGTGGAGTGGATAGTCAGAAAAATAAATTGATAGACCTTTTTGTACGCCCAAAATAGACAGTGGCCCGGTTTTCGCGAAGTGGACAATTGTGCGTGGGAATATAAACTGATACACTGTTCGCGTGAAACAGAAAATAGACAGTGGCCCGGTTTTCGCGAAGTGGACAATTGTGCGTGGGAATATAAACTGATACACTCTTCGCGTGAAACAGACAATAGACTGGTGGCCCGTGGAAAAGAATTCGCGAAGTGAATTTTTAACAAACTGATAAACTTTTCGTGTGAAACAGACTGATACCTCGTCAAAGACAAAATGTGTTCAAGAAAAGTGCACCTTGCGGACTTGAAGGTAGCGGAATTGAAACAGGAATTGGAGGAAAGGGAACTGGAAACAACAGGTAAAAAGCGAGTACTCCAGGAAAGACTTGCAGAAGGACTTATACAAGAAGGTGAGGACCCCGAAACATTTTTTTATTCGAAGTTCCCGGAGGTGATTTAAGTTTGGTAATGAATAAACTGGAAGAAAATTCAGAAGCCTGGAAGAAAATGCTAAAATCTGGAAGAGAAGCTTCTAGAAAATTCAAGGAGCCTGGAAGAAAATGCTAAAAATCTGGAAGAGAGCTTCCAAGAAAATTCTAGAAATCTGGAAGAGAAGCTTCTAGAAGCCTGGAAGATAAGCCCTGAAAACACAGAAGGCCTAAAAGAACTCTGTGGTGTGGCGAATCGTCTAGAAAAAGGATAGGAACCGTCGAGGCAGAGATGGACAAGATGAAGGAAATAATCAGCGATGAAATCAAAGACGGAATCGAGGACGAAAGGGACAAAATAAAGGAAACGATCAGTAAGCAGGAAAAACGAATTAATAGTGCCCCCACAGAGATGGTTAACGAAAATGCAATGCTGGACTTGAGTTTGAACTTGGATAAAGTTCAAGAGGGTATAAAAATGTCAAGGTCATTTCTGAAATAGGGAAGCTTTCCATGAAGCCGCCTCAATTCGACGGAAAAACTCCATGGAAAATTACCGCCGACAGTTTTAAGCAGCGCCAAAGCAAATGGATGGAATGCAGGGAAAGAGCTGTAGCACTAACACTTGCATTACGTGCAGAAGCGACGAATATTCTACAAACTCTTACCGCCCAAGAACAGGAGGACTATGATCAGCTGATTAAACATCTAGAATTACGATATGGCCAGGCCCATTTGGAACACGTATACCACTCCCAACTGAAAAATCGCTGCCAGAAATCGGGCGAATCCTTACAAGAATTCGAAGCTGACATTGCACGCTTGGTTCGTCTCGCATATCCAGCCACACCGGAAAATGTAATGGAGCGATTAGCGGTTCAGGCATTCTTGGATGGACTCCGTGACCAAGAAACCAGACAAGCGTTGACACTAGCTCGTCCAACACATCTCGTAGACGCACTGGCACGCGCTTGGAATTTGAGGCAGCAAAGCAATCCTGCAAAACCAAAGTAAAGTTCGAAGTATTGAAGAAGACCCCAGGAGCATGCTGACTTGGAAGCTGCCATAAGAAAAGTGATGAAGGAAGTTTTGCCTGAGAAAAGACAGATAAGATGCTGGATTGTGAAAATTGGACATTGCGTAGCAAATGTCCAACATTCGAAACACGACTCCGATGCAGGAAAACTAAAGAAGGTCGACGAGAAGGGGCAATCGTCGGCCTGTGTCCAGCAAGCCCGGTTAACAACGCATATGTCGCTATCCTGAAACGACAGAACAGAGGTGTTTTCGTAGACGGTCTCATCAATAACGAGCCTTGCACCATGCTGCTAGATACAGGTGCGACTAGGACAATTCTCGGACCTTCCTTTGCCAGAACACCGGAACGAATTGAACCGACAACTTGGAAGCTACGCACAGCAACAGGGGAGCCAGCTACTCTGTATGGCGAGCTACCGATTGAAATAATTTTGGGCAGCACTAAAGTGAAACATCAGGCACTTGTAGCGGACATCGAAGACGATGCAATCATCGGAATGGACATCATGAATTCCAGAGGGTTTGAATTGGATTTCAAAGACGGCGTCCTACGTGTCAACGGAGAAGAGCTGGTACTTCATGGGAGAAGTGAAGAGTTGATCCGTGTGCTGTTGGCTGAAGATGTAAGCGTACCTGAGAGGGCTGAAACCATCCTGGAGGCTCGCCTGGACGGAGTGCGAGCAGTGGAGACGTGATGATGTTCGAGCCCAAAATTCATGATGAAAAATTGGACGAGGATTGCCCTGGGGAAAACCCTGTTACGTGCTGAAAAATTTGTACCGGTAAGGGTCATGAATGTCAATTACTTCCCAGTGACGTTAAAGAAAGGAACAATTTTAGGGCACTGCTCGTCAGTTTCATCTGTGATCCGGGGCGTACGAGGTACGATTAGCCAACCAACAACATGCCCACAGAACTAGAAAAAAAGTTGCCATCTCTTCCAAAGACATAAACCAGCTCAACAGCCCAAACTAAGAGATTTAGTCAAAAGTACCAAGACATCTTCGATACCGGACAAGGAAAAGGGGTCGAACTAATGGGTCCAGCACAAGATTGATACTGGGGTGCCCGACCGATCCGGCAATCAGCAAGAAGACTTCCTCTTGCCAAGAAGGAAGAGGCTGACAAAATAGTCAGCGATATGGGAAAAGAAGGAGTTATCGAACCATCTGACAGCCCCTGGTCCTCTCCAGTTGTACTGGTGAAGAAAAAGGATGGATCGACACGCTTTTGTGTAGACTATCGCCAACAATAATGTCACGAAGAAGGACAGTTACCCTCTCCCGAGAATAGATGACACCCTAGACACGTTGGCTGGTTCCACGATTTTCTCGACCCTTGATCTGAAGAGTGGATACTGGCAAGTAGAACTGGCTCAGGAAGATCGAGAAAGACTGCTTTACCATCGGCTCAGGATTGTGGCAGTTCACCGTTATGCCATTCGGGCTCTGTAATGCTCCCGCCACATTCGAAAGATTGATGGAAACAGTACTGAAGGGACTCTCATGGAACACGTGTCTAGTGTATCTCGACGACATAATTGTGGTCGGCAGATCGTTTGAGGACCACGTGAAAACTTGGAGGAAGTATTCCTGCGACTGAGGAACTCGGATTGAAGCTGAGCCCTAAGAAATGCCATCTGTTCCAAAAGAAGTACGATACCTCGGCCACGTTGTCTCTGGGAAGGAGTAGCGGTGGATGACCAGAAGATCAAAGCTGTTAAGGATTGGCCCACCCCAAAAAGACATTCACCAACTTCGAAGTTTCCTTGGTTTATGCACATACTATCGCCGATATGTGCTGGGATTCGCCAACATCGCTAAACCACTGACCAAGCTCACGGAAGGCCAAACAAAGTTCCAGTGGTCGAAGAATGTCAAGACTCATTCAGGAAGCTGAAAGTAGCTTTGATCAACGCACCTATACTGAGCTATCCCTACCCAAAGGGAAATTCATTTTGGATACGGACGCCAGCAACGTGGGACTTGGAGCTGTCCTATCTCAGATCCAGGAGGGACAGGAGAAGGTCATTGGTTATTTCAGCAAGACGCTTAGCAAACCAGAGCGCAATTAATGTGTCACCAGGCGAGGCTGTTAGCTGTTGTAAAGGAGTGGAACACTTCTACAAGTACGTGTATGGGAAAAAGATTCCTGTTGAGAACTGACCATGCAGCTCTCAAATGGCTCTTACAGTTCAAAATCCTGAGGGTCAAGTAGCACGTTGGATCGAGACTCCAAGAATTCGATTTCGAGATCGAACATCGAGCCGGAACTAGCCATAAGAATGCAGATGCCTTGTCGCGAAGCCATGTCAGATGATTGCTCACATTGCCGACGAGCAGAAGAGAAAGAAGCAACACTTTGTAGAACCGCGGCAATGGATGACAACTGGAATGACAGCAAGATCCAGAAAGACCAAGAGAGACCCCGACCTTGGCTTAGTCGTCAGCTGGAAGAAGGGCAATCGAAGACCATCATGGCAGGAAGTCGCAGGTTACTCGCCGGCTGTTAAGTCCTATTGGGCAATGGAACTCTCTTATTCTGGACAATGGGATCCTGAAACGTGTGTTGGAGGCCGAGATTGGTGGGGAAGACAGACGCCAAATAATTGTTCCCAGGAACAGAAAGAGGAAGTGCTGCGGGAAATCCATGATGGAGTCGCTGGAGGACATCTGGGAGTGACGAAGACCCTGCAGAAAGTGAGGCAACGGTTTTACTGGGCCAATTGTCAAGCTGACGTCCAGGACTGGTGCAGAAAGTGCGCTGTATGCGCTGCTAGCAATGGACCTCGAATACGACCCAAGGCCCCGATGCGTCAGTACAACGTAGGCAGCCCGTTCGAGAGAATCGCCATTGACATCGCCGGCCCGTTTCCCGTATCCGACCACGGGAATAAATACATCCTTGTGGCAATGGACTACTTCAGTAAGTGGGCGGAAGCCTATGCCCTGCCCAACCAGGAAGCCATCACCGTCGCCGACGTCTTGGTGAAAAGAATGGATATGTCGATTCGGTATTCCAATGGAGCTGCACTCGGATCAAGGCAGAAATTTCGAATCCAACCTTTTCCAAGAAATATGTCTACTGCTGAACATCCGCAAGACAAGAACCACGGCCCTACATCCGCAGTCCGATGGAATGGTGGAACGGATGAACAGGACGATCAACCGCCACTTGTCCAAGGTTGTCTCTGACCATCAAAGAGACTGGGACCAGTATCTTCATTTGTTCCTGATGGCCTATCGATCCGCAGTACACGAGTCAACCGGTCAAACTCCTGCTAGTATTTTAATGGGCCGAGAACTGCGACTGCCTTGTGACCTGAAGTTTGGGATACCGCCAGGACAAGACACTGCGGGAGAGGACTACGTCAGCAAACTTCGGCAGAGAATGGACGACATCCACGAACGAGTCCGGTTGAACATCCAGAGTGCCAGCGATAAAATGAAGAAGACCTATGACATCAAGGCCGACGCTGGAGGATTTAAGGTTGATGACCTGGTGTTATTTCTTCTTCGGATTGTTGGACTGTATTTTTATAGGTACTGATTCACACTTTTCTGTCTAGGATTTGGGTTATACAAATACGTCACATGGAAATAATATGTAATGTATAATCCCGTCAATAAACAACCAAAATAAACAATTTGTTATACGTGTGAAGTCTTTCGAGTCTCTCGCTGAACTCCTTTCATTTCCCCCCGGTTATCCTACCGACAGTTCTCGCGCTCACACTTCGTGAATGTTCGGGTTGAAGGATGAGGGCGCTGCTGGCTAACGCATGCACTTGGAGTCCAGTGGCGGGGAATACACAGTGGCGTAGTTAAACAGTACATAACATGCCCCCCCTTTGGAAGACAGACAGTCTTTCAACTTCACTTTCACTTAGTCTCTACTTGATGTTCGATGAGTGACAAAGGAGATAATTTGGCAAATGAACGTTGCACTACACCATTCGCAGTTTTTATGTTGGCGACTCTAGCTATGCCATCAGGACCAGGATTCAAGGACTCAATGCGCCCTAAGCGTTTGCAGTTCTCCTAAAAATTCCTTGGACCACCGTGACCAGAAGTGTTGGTGAAGTTTCTGTACATGTTGGAATCGAGATAATCGGTTTTCTGGGGTGCTAGCGTAGTCGTCATCAGGAACACTGGTTAGGCGTCTTCCGATTAAAAAGTGAGCTGGGGTGAGGACGTCAAAATCATTAGGATCAGAGGACATGGGTGATATGGGGCGAGAATTCAGGATTGCTTCAATTTGGACAAGCACTGTGGAAAACTCCTCATATGTCAAATGCGCTTCTCTCAAAACTCGTTTTAGGTGAAATTTAGTACTCTTGACTCCCGCTTCCCATATTCCTCCAAAATGGGGAGAATAGGCAGGAATAAAGTGCCAATTTATGCCATCGTTATGAAATGTTTCCTGAATTGAGGTTCCATGCTCTTTGAGAAATGTCATGAACGCATCCAGCTCTGCTTTAGCACCGACAAAGGTACTCCCATTGTCTGAATAGAATATCGTGAGGCTTGCCTCTCCGGGATACAAATCGTCGTAAAGCAGCCAGAAAGGCTTCTGATGTTAAATTTGTTACAAGCTCTAAATGAAGGGCCTTTGTGGAGAAGCACACGAATAGCGCAATATAGCATTTTTCTACCCTTGCTCCCCTACCTTTTTTATTCAATAATTTGAAGGGACCTGCATAGTCTATGCCAGTTACATAGAAAGGTGGAGATGGTGTTATTCTATCTTTGGGTAGTACACCCATTATAGGGTTTATTTGAAATGGTTTCAATTTTTGACACTGAATACAGTTATGAATGATTTTTCTACTTAAATTTCGACCTGAAGTTATCCAATACCTCTCGCGAATAGATGCCAATACGTGTTGAGCACCTGCATGAGATAGAAGATTATGTTCATGAATTAATAATAGGTTTGCAAAGGGATGGGTTCCACTCAACAATATAGGGTGCCGTTTTTCGTAAGGGAATTGTGACAATTTCAGTCTGCCCCCTACACGCATCAAGCCTAGAGAATCAAGAAATGGATTCAATCTTAAAATAGTTGTTGATTTGACTACCTTATTAACTGACAATCTAACCCTCTCATCAGCAAAACTTTCAATTTGAGACAATTTTGCTAAACAAAGTATTGCATCCATTAATTCATTAGTTTTCAAAAAACCTGTCAACTTACTGTGAGGATTTCTACAGTTGCAAATGAAACGTTTTAGATAAGCAAACGATCGATTAAGTCTCGAAACATTGGAAAATCTCTCGAATGGAAACCACTTAGTTGTCATCGAAAGGAATGAGTTAGTACTTGGTTTCAGTTCGGGTATCCTTTCAAGGCTGGGAATTGAGGATTTAGGCCATTCAGGTTCGCTCAGAATTAACCATTCAGGTCCAACCCACCACAGGGACATTTCTGTGATTTTACCTGGGAGTATCCCTCGAGATATGAGGTCCGCTGGATTGCAATGGGTACGTACATGATGCCAATCCCTTGCGGTTGTGAGTGTTTGAATCTCAGCTACTCGATTTGCAACAAATTGTTGCAACAAGTGAGGTGAATTATTAATCCAACACAGAACTACTGATGAATCTGACCACAGAAATATTTTGTTGAATTTGATTCTACTTGATAAAGTTACCTTATGCACTAGCTGAGCAAGCAATAGTGCTCCACACAGTTCAAGTTTGTTGATAGTTTGTGACTTTAGAGGCGCTACCCGACTCTTGGCGGTGAGAAGTACTACTGTAACGTTTCCTTGACTGTCTTCACTTCTCACATAGACACAAGCACCATAGGCATCTTGTGACGAATCTGCAAATCCATGTAACTGTATATCAATTGGCTCATTGCAAACCACTTGTCTGGGAATTTCAACTAGATTGATATCATTCAGTTGCTCTCGAAACTGGCACCACTGTGTGGCGAGATTCGAAGGAATTGTTTCATCCCAAGTCACCTTGAGAGTCCAAAGTTTCTGTAGCATTATCTTCGCCAAGATTATGCATGGGGCTATTAATCCCAAAGGATCAAAGATCTGTGACACCTCGGACAACATTATACGTTTTGTCACAGATTGCATTTTTGATGGTTTGATAGAATATGTTAGAAGATCTTGTTCACAACACCAAAATAATCCCAACAGTTTTAAATTAGTCCTTTCTCCCAATTGGAGCTTACCAATAGAAGCTTCATTGCTACCAATATGTGCAAGGATTTCACGACTATTGGATGACCACTTTCGAAGATTGAAGCAACCAGTTTTGAGAATGGATGATACGTCAGAAGACAATTTGACAGCCTCTTCAATTGTGTCTGACCCCGAGATGAAATCGTCCACGTAAAAATCATGCAAGATGGCATGTGATGCTTGAGGATTCGTCTCCATGTTAATTTCAGCGAGTTGCTGAAGACATCTCACCGCGGAAAATGGCGCTGAAGCCGTCCCATAGGTGACTGTGTTTAGACAATAAATGCTAATGTCATCATTATTGTCTGCTCTCCAGACAATACACTGCAATGATTGATGATTCGGATTTAATTTCACCATCCTATACATTTTCTCAACATCAGCACACATCACGAATCGATATTGTCTGAATCTTAGAATAATGCTGAAAGGTCATCTTGGATAGTGGGGCCAACTAAGGAATGTCATTCAATGAGATTCCATTATCACTTGCACACGATCCATCAAACCACACGCAATTTTGTGCTCACACTGCCTTCATTCATCACACCATGATGAGGAAGAAAGTAGTATGTTTTATTTGGTAATAACTCGTTCACACGGGACATATGTCCAAGGCTTTCATACTCATTCATGAACTCCACATACCTACTTCTCATTACTTGATTTTTGATAGTCTACGTTCTAGAGCTAAAAACCTTTTTATGGCTGTCTGCTTTGAGCAACCTAAAATTTGAGGAGGCTCCCTCAATGGTAAGTCTACGACGAATTTACCATCCACATCGCGAGTAGTGGTATTCTCAAAAATAGTTTCACAAAGCTCTTCATCTTTTGATATCTTTGGGCCAGAACCCGTAAGTTCCTCAATTATCCAGAACTTTTCTAACTGACGTTGTATATCGACTGCCATCAAATGGCATGCGGTTTTATTAGAAGATTCCTTCACCTTTATTGGTCCCGATACAACCCAACCTAACACGGTTTTTTGCAAAATTGGCATTTGCTTACCAAGACTAATTTGACCTATACACAGAAGGCTGTAAAATACTTCAGCACCCACAAGTATATCGATACCCCCAGGTGCATGGAATCCTGCATCAGCTAATCTGACATGCCTAGGAATGTTCAAAGATTTGATCTCGATGGGATAGGCTGGCATCTGATCAGATATTTTAGGAACCACTAAACAGTTTAGAATTACTTGGAAATTATTATGCAATGAAAATATTCGAACTTCACATTTGTATTTGATTTCTGCAACTACTTGTGTTATGCCCACAACTGACATGTTAATTGGGGTTTTCGTTAAACCTAAGTCATTACACATTCGTTCGGACATGAAGTTGCTTTGACTCCCGGAATCGAGTAATACACGAATGTTTCGAGATCTTCCCTGATGATCTTTCACCGCAACTAAAGCTGTTGATAGCAAGACCCTTTCGGTTTGCACACTATAGCAATTAGTTTCTTGTTGTTCAGACCTACTTACTTCTTCCGAATTGTCATTCGATATCTGATGTTTTGTATCTCCCGAACTATCACCCTCTGTTGCCATTACCCTTGATTTATCGTCTCTATCGTAATGTAGTAGTGTATGGTGCCTAGCATTGCACTTTCGGCAACTACTAGCACGACAGTTTTTACTCATATGATTTGGTTTGATGCAGTTCAAACACAGTTTGTTTGATTTGCAATGTTCAATCTTTCTGGCTGTTGATAATTTCAGAAATTCATTACAGTTCGTTATGTAATGGTCACCCTTACAATAAGTACATTTCACTTGAAAACTTGCAAATGCCCTTTGACTTGAATGCTGAGGTTTGAATTTCAATTGACTATTTTTGTGTGATTCACTGAATTTTTTATTACCCATTTTTTCCCTACTTTCAATTTTTTCCAAAGTGTCAGCCTTCTCTTTTAGGAATTTTTTGAATTCAATCAAAGTGGGAAATGTTTCGCCTTTATTGAATTCCTCCCATTTCTGTTCAGATCGTTTATCAAGCTTTTCACACATCAGAAATATTATCAATACATCCCAGTGATTGGTCGGTAAACCCATTTCTTTAAGAGAGTTCAAATGTTTCGATATTTGGTTACTTAGATTCCTCAAACCTACAGATGAGGCAGAAGCTAGTCGTGGAATGTCTACTAACTGTTTCAAATGACTATAAACGAGTAAATTTTTGTTTTCATAGTTATCACACACCAACTTCCACGCTATTTCATAATTCTTCGCGGAAAAGCTTATGGAATCTATTATCTGTTTGGCCTCTCCATCTAAATGCAAACGTAAGTAATGATACTTTTCAATCGCATCAAGATCATCGCGTTTATTGACTAATGACAAAAATGTATCCCGGAATTCCGGCCACCTTTCATAAGATCCCGAAAACGTTGGCAATTTTATTCGTGGAAGTTCAACGTTTTTCTTGCGCGTCACAGGGCTGGATGGGATTTGACTGGCATGCGTTTTCACTGAATTATTATGCCCACTATTTTGACTACCCTTCTCAGAACCGAAATTATCAAACTCTGCTTCCCGATATTTAGCTATCACTGCCTTTGCCCTTGAAAGGAGTGTGTCGTGATTTGATTCGAACCTTTCCCTTTCTTCATACTGCGATGGCACTTGCGCCAAAGTAATATCATCATGAACCTCAATTAACTCCTGAATTTTACTGAACTCTATCAATAAACCCTCTTGTCTGTTTACTTTTATTTCTAGTTCAATTATTTTCTCATGATAATTGAGATCGTTCGTATCTAAGTTGCTCATAACGTCATTAAGATATTTTTCAAACCCCTTTACACGAGCCTTGATCGAGTCCCGTTGTCTTTTCAAAATGTTTAAGTCCGTCATATTAGCAATTTCCCACAGTACCACACCCAAATGAAATTTCAAGGATAAATTGGAAAGGACTCACTCTGTTTTCTAGCGTCGCGCCACTGGCCTTCTCGATTGTTCTCCTCCAGGTTACCTTCGGTTTGCAGCCAGCCGTTTGCCACTTCCACCAACCACGTGATGAACCTCAAACCGATACGACGGTGCCGGTTTGTTTTTCGCCGCTCTTCAACAGCTTCCACTCTGCTTGACGGTTGATCCGGCTCGAAGGACCACAATATGTTATTTCTTCTTCGGATTGTTGGACTGTATTTTTATAGGTACTGATTCACACTTTTCTGTCTAGGATTTGGGTTATACAAATACGTCACATGGAAATAATATGTAATGTATAATCCCGTCAATAAACAACCAAAATAAACAATTTGTTATACGTGTGAAGTCTTTCGAGTCTCTCGCTGAACTCCTTTCATTTCCCCCCGGTTATCCTACCGACAGTTCTCGCGCTCACACTTCGTGAATGTTCGGGTTGAAGGATGAGGGCGCTGCTGGCTAACGCATGCACTTGGAGTCCAGTGGCGGGGAATACACAGTGGCGTAGTTAAACAGTACATAACACCTGGTTTGGCTGTACAACCCCAAACGTCGTCGTGGACTATCACCAAAGTTGCGGAACTCGTGGGAAGGCCCGTATAAAATCGTGAAAAGGATAAACGACCTTGTGTACCGAATCCATAAGCCACCCCGAGGGAAACCAAGGGTCGTCCATTTCAACAGGTTGGCCCCTTACGCTGGAAACCATGACCAAGTTCGCACCCTCAAGCCACCGGAGGATGATATGACGTTCGAGAAGTTTATGTCCTTGTATTCAAACGGGCAGAAAGTTCTACACGGGGTTACTAGAGAGGAGTCACGAGACCTTTTCGAGGTGCCTGCTGACTACGCACTAGCGCACTGTGTGGCAGAAGATCTTCGAATGTCCAGGGGCATCGCCGTAGTGTTCTCCAAGAAATTTGGTCAACTCCAAACACTACGGGAGCAGAATCCAGAAGTTGGTGGGGTGCTACAGTTGAAGAAAGGCCAGAGAAACATCTACTACCTAGTTACCAAGAGGCAGCCCAAGATAAACCGCCCTATGAAGATGTCTGGAAGAGTCTCACCAAACTAAGAGATACTATGGTGGACCAGAATCTGGCGGATCTAGCAATTCCAAAACTATCCTGTGGTATTGATGGGTTGGACTGGAGAGTCATAAGAAGTATGCTGGAGGCGATATTCAGATCCAGCGGCGTCAGGATTTTGGTTTGCTGTAACCCTCTTCCACGACCGATCATGAAGACCGTGGAGTGTTACTTCCATCGAACTTCACGGTGCAGATATGGGGAGTCATGCAGATATCGTCACACTCCAAGGATGAAATTTCGGGACGAAATGTCTTTAAGAAGGGGGCAATGTAACGAACCTAGGCCGGACCTGTCGCCTCACATGTTGCCATCGACAGCGATGAGATCATCCCCGGAGATATTCGAGAACCATCCAGTCGCTATTCCGCGGAGAGCAACGGTCGATATTGGAAACGATTGGAACATGCTGGATCGCCAACTGCCGGAATTCGAAAGATCGGGAATTCTGTGACGGAGATAAATAGGTAGCCCTCAAGATGGCACGGACAGTCTGAACGAGCCCATACGATCGAGCTATACAGTAGTTAGTGATATAAATTAAGTTGTATATTTAAGGGTTAAATAAATTAGTAAAAACCAAGTTAAGTTGATTTACGTTACAGTATTCACTGAAGAAGATTTCCTCACTGCAGAAATTCTCCAATCTGAGACCATTGCAAACGAAGATTGCAATGAATCTCTCGCAGCTACCAGTATGATTCCCAGCACATCAAAAGAAATTCACTCATCAGTTCCGAGCACTTCAAAACAAATTGATTCACCAGCTCTTAGGATGTCTAACCAATTAGTAATCTCACTTGATTCTGAACCAGATGTTGTACCACCAGTTCCTGGCACGCCAAACCAAATCAGTACTACATTGCATGATTTAATCAAGTTGCCACAGAAAACACCTGTTATTGATACACGACAGGGCCGAAAGAAGGAACACGCTACAATTTTAACTTCAACACCAATGAAAGGAAATGTGTTAAAAAAAGAAAATAATAAAATGAACAAGAAAGGAGGCAAATGAAAAGAAAAAAGATGGAAAGGCAAAGGACGAGATGTGGTTCAAATGTACCTCATGTGGGCTATGGGCTCACGCGGAGTGCACTGGAAGGAACTGAGCTGAAGGTTATGTCTGCGATATGTGCTAGATTTTCCGATTGCCCCCAGGTTGATCACCATTACCCCTATGTTGGTGTAATGGGGGTCGAATCTGTTTTTTTTTTAACTTTTATAATTTCTAAAGTTGATTGCCAAAGTGACTGAAATTGATCTCTAATGATAGTTCAATAAGTAAATTATGTTTGAAGGCGGTTGCAATAAATACTTTATTTTTAATTAAAAATTAATTTGAGTTCTCGCTTGAAATTGTAGACCGAAACATTTTTATTCGAAGTTCCCGGAGGTGATTTAAGTTTGGTAATGAATAAACTCGAAGAAAAATTTATTTCGTTATGTGACCCCCATTACCCTCTATTACCCTACTCCAGGAAAGACTTGCAGAAGGACTTATACAAGAAGGTGAGGACCCCGAAACATTTTTATTCGAAGTTCCCGGAGGTGATTTAGTTTGGTAATGAATAAACTCGAGAAACTACTAAATCCGTGAAAGAAGAACTGCAACAAAATTCGAGGACTTTGGAAGAAAATGCTAGAAATCTGGAAGAGAAGCTTGAAGAAAATTCTAGAAATCTGGAAGAGAAGCTTCAAGAAAATTCTAGAAATCTGGAAGAGAAGCTTCTAGAAAATTCAAGAAGCTTGGAAGAAAATGCTAGAAATCTGGAAGAGAAGCTTGAAGAAAATTCTAGAAATCTGAAAGAGAAGCTTCAGCAAATTAAAGAAATCTGGAAGAGAAGCTTCTAGAAAATTCAAGAAGCCTGGAAGAAAATGCAAGAAGCCTGGAAGAGAAGTTCCTGGAAAACACAGAAGGCCTAAAAAAAGAATTGTGTGGTGTGGCTAATTTTCTAGAAGAAAGAATGGGAACCGTTGAGACAGAGATAGATAAAATTAGGGAGCAAATGAACACGGAGGTAGATAAAATCAAAGATGGGGTCGAGGCAGAAATGGACAAAATGAAGGAAACGATCAGTAAGCTGGAAAAACGAATTGATAGTGCGCCCTCCACAGAGATGGTTAACAAAAATGCAATGCTGGACTTGAGTTTGAACTTGGATAAAGTTCAAGAGGGTATACAAGATGTCAAGGTCATTTCTGAAATAGGGAAGCTTTCCATGAAGCCGCCTCAATTCGACGGAAAAACTCCATGGGAAAATTACCGCCGACAGTTTGAAGCAGCGGCCAAAGCAAATGGATGGAATGCAGGGGAAAGAGCTGTAGCACTAACACTTGCATTACGTGGAGAAGCGACGAATATTCTACAAACTCTTACCGCCCAAGAACAGGAGGACTATGATCAGCTGATTAAACATCTAGAATTACGATATGGCCAGGCCCATTTGGAACACGTATACCACTCCCAACTGAACAATCGCTGCCAGAAATCGGGCGAATCCTTACAAGAATACGAAGCTGACATTGCACGCTTGATTCGTCTCGCATATCCAGCCACACCGGAAAATGTAATGGAGCGATTAGCGGTTCAGGCATTCTTGGATGGACTCCGTGACCAAGAAACCAGACAAGCGTTGATATTAGCTCGTCCAACACATCTCGTAGACGCACTGGCACGCGCTTTGGAATTCGAAGCAGCAAAACAAGTCTGCAAAAGCCAAAATAAAGTTCAAACGATCGAGAAAGACTCAGAGGAGCCTGCTAACTTGGAAGCTGCCATAAGAAAAGTGATGAAGGAAGTGTTGCCTGAGAAAAGACAGATAAGATGCTGGAATTGTGGCAAAATTGGACATGTGCGTAGCAAATGTCCAACATTCATCGACTCCGATGCAGAAAAACTAAAGAAGGTCGACGAGAAGGAACAATCGTCGACATGTGTCCGGCAAGCCCCGGTTAACAACGCATATGTCGCTATCCTTCAACGACAGAACAAAGGTGTCTTCGTAGACGGTCTCATCAATAACGAGCCTTGCACCATGCTGCTAGATACAGGTGCGACTAGGACAATTCTCAGGCCTTCCTTTGCCAGAACACCGGAACGGATTGAACCGACAACTTGGAAGCTACGCACAGCAACAGGGGAGCCAGCTACTGTATATGGCGAGCTACCGATTGAAATAATTTTGGGCAGCACTAAAGTGAAACATCAGGCACTTGTAGCGGACATCGACGACGATGCAATCATCGGAATGGACATCATGAATTCCAGAGGGTTTGAATTGGATTTCAAAGACGGCGTCCTACGTGTCAACGGAAAAGAGCTGGTGCTTCATGGGAGAAGTGAGGAGTTGATCCGTGTGCTGTTGGCTGAAGATGTAAGCGTACCTGAGAGGGCTGAAACCATTCTGGAGGCTCGCCTGGACGGGAGTGCGAGCAGTGGAGACGTGGTGATGTTCGAGCCCAAACTTCATGATGAGAAAATTTGACGAGGGATTGCACTAGGGAAGACCTTGTTGCGTGCTGACAAATTTGTGCCGGTAAGGGCCATGAATGTCAATTATTTCCCAGTGACCTTGAAGAAAGGAACAATTTTGGGGCACTGCTCGTCAGTTTCATCTGTGATCCGGGGCGTATGAGGCACGATTAGCCAACCCAACAACTTGCCCACAGAACTAGAAAAATTAGTTGCCATCTCTTCCAAAGACATAAAACCAGCTCAACAGCCCAAACTAAGAGATTTAGTCAAAAAGTACCAAGACATCTTCGATACCGGACAAGGAAAAGGGGGTCGAACTAATGTGGTCCAGCACAAGATTGATACTGGAGGTGCCCGGCCGATCCGGCAATCAGCAAGAAGACTTCCTCTTGCCAAGAAAGAAGAGGCTGACAAAATAGTCAGCGATATGGGAAAAGAAGGAGTTATCGAACCATCTGACAGTCCCTGGTCCTCTCCAGTCGTACTGGTGAAGAAAAAGGATAGATCGACACGCTTTTGTGTAGACTATCGCCAACTTAATAATGTCACGAAGAAGGACAGTTACCCTCTCCCGAGAATAGATGACACCCTAGACACGTTGGCTGGTTCCACGATTTTCTCGACCCTTGATCTGAAGAGTGGATACTGGCAAGTAGAACTGGCTCAGGAAGATCGAGAAAAGACTGCTTTTACCATCGGCTCAGGATTGTGGCAGTTCACCGTTATGCCATTCGGGCTCTGTAATGCTCCCGCCACATTCGAAAGATTGATGGAAACAGTACTGAAGGGACTCTCATGGAACACGTGTCTAGTGTATCTCGACGACATAATTGTGGTCGGCAGATCGTTCGAGGACCACGTGAAAAACTTGGAGGAAGTATTCCTGCGACTGAGGAACTCCGGATTGATGCTGAGCCCTAAGAAATGCCATCTGTTCCAAAAAGAAGTACGATACCTCGGCCACGTTGTCTCTGGGGAAGGAGTAGCAGTGGATGACCAGAAGATCAAAGCTGTTAAGGATTGGCCCATCCCAAAAGACATTCACCAACTTCGAAGTTTCCTTGGTTTATGCACATACTATCGCCGATATGTGCTGGGATTCACCAACATCGCTAAACCACTGACCAGGCTCACGGAAGGCCGAACAAAGTTCCAGTGGTCCGAAGAATGTCGAAACTCATTCAGGAAGCTGAAAGGAGCTTTGATCAACGCACCTATACTGAGCTATCCCCTACACAAAGGGAAATTCATTTTGGATACGGACGCCAGCAACGTGGGACTTGGAGCTGTCCTATCTCAGATCCAGGAGGGACAGGAGAAGGTCATTGGTTATTTCAGCAAGACGCTTAGCAAACCAGAGCGCAATTACTGTGTTACCAGGCGAGAGCTGTTAGCTGTTGTAAAGGGAGTGGAGCACTTCTACAAGTACGTGTATGGAAGAAGATTCCTGTCAAGAACTGACCATGCAGCTCTCAAATGGCTCTTACAGTTCAAAAATCCTGAGGGTCAAGTAGCACGTTGGATCGAGAGACTCCAAGATTCGATTTCGAGATCGAACATCGAGCCGGAACTAGCCATAAGAATGCAGATGCCTTGTCGCGAAGACCATGTCCAGATGATTGCTCACATTGCCGACGAGCAGAAGAGAAAGAAGCAACACTTTGTAGAACCGCGGCAATGGATGACAACTGGAATGACAGCAAGATCCAGAAAGACCAAGAGAAAGACCCCGACCTTGGCTTAGTCGTCAGCTGGAAGAAGGGCAATCGAAGACCATCATGGCAGGAAGTCGCAGGTTACTCGCCGGCTGTTAAGTCCTATTGGGCACAATGGAACTCTCATTCTGGACAATGGGATCCTGAAACGTGTGTTGGAGGCCGAGATTGGTGGGGAAGACAGACGCCAAATAATTGTTCCCAGGAACAGAAGAGAGGAAGTGCTGCGGGAAATCCATGATGGAGTCGCTGGAGGACATCTGGGAGTGACGAAGACCCTGCAGAAAGTGAGGCAACGGTTTTACTGGGCCAATTGTCAAGCTGACGTCCAGGACTGGTGCAGAAAGTGCGCTGTATGCGCTGCTAGCAATGGACCTCGAATACGACCCAAGGCCCCGATGCGTCAGTACAACGTAGGCAGTCCGTTCGAGAGAATCGCCATTGACATCGCCGGCCCGTTTCCCGTATCCGACCACGGGAATAAATACATCCTTGTGGCAATGGACTACTTCAGTAAGTGGGCAGAAGCCTATGCCCTGCCCAACCAGGAAGCCATCACCGTCGCCGACGTCTTGGTGAAAGAGTGGATATGTCGATTCGGTATTCCAATGGAGCTGCACTCGGATCAAGGCAGAAATTTCGAATCCAACCTGTTCCAAGAAATATGTCTACTGCTGAACATCCGCAAGACAAGAACCACGGCCCTACATCCGCAGTCCGATGGAATGGTGGAACGGATGAACAGGACGATCAACCGCCACTTGTCCAAGGTTGTCTCTGACCATCAAAGAGACTGGGACCAGTATCTTCATTTGTTCCTGATGGCCTATCGATCCGCAGTACACGAGTCAACCGGTCAAACTCCTGCTAGTATTATAATGGGCCGAGAACTGCGACTGCCTTGTGACCTGAAGTTTGGGATACCGCCAGGACAAGACACTGCGGGAGAGGACTACGTCAGCAAACTTCGGCAGAGAATGGACGACATCCACGAACGAGTCCGGTTGAACATCCAGAGTGCCAGCGATAAAATGAAGAAGACCTATGACATCAAGGCCGACGCTGGAGGATTTAAGGTTGATGACCTGGTTTGGCTGTACAACCCCAAAAGACGTCGTGGACTAACACCAAAGTTGCGGAACTCGTGGGGAAAGGGCCCGTATAAGTTCGTGAAAAGGATAAACGACCTTGTGTACCGAATCCATAAGCCACCCCGAGGGAAACCAAGGGTCGTCCATTTCAATAGGTTGGCCCCTTACGCTGGAAACCATGACCAAGTTCGCACCCTCAAGCCACCGGAGGATGATATGACGTTCGAGAAGTTCATGTCCTTGTATTCAAACGGGCAGAAAGTTCTACATGGGGTTACTAGAGAGGAGTCACGAGACCTTTTCGAGGTGCCTGCTGACTACGCACTAGTGCACTGTGTGGCAGAAGATCTTCGAATGTCCAGGGGCATCACCGTAGTGTTTTCCAAGAAATTTGGTCAACTCCAAACACTGCGGGAGCAGAATCCAGAAGTTGGTGGGGTGCTACAGTTGAAGAAAGGCCAGAGAAACATCTACTACCTAGTTACCAAGAGGCATTCCCAAGATAAACCGTCCTACGGAGATGTCTGGAAGAGTCTCACCAAACTAAGAGACACTATGGTGGACCAGAATCTGGTGGATCTAGCAATTCCAAAATTGTCCTGTGGTATTGATGGGTTGGACTGGAGAGTCATAAGGAGTATGCTGGAGGCGATATTCAGATCCAGCGGCGTCAAGATTTTGGTTTGCTGTAACCCTCTTCCACGACCAGTCATGAAGACCGTGGAGTGTTACTTCCATCGAACTTCACGGTGCAACTATGGGGAGTCATGCAGATATCGTCACACTCCAAGGATGACATTTCGGGACAAAATGTCTCTAAGAAGGGGGCAATGTAACGAACCTAGGCCGGACCTGTCGCCTCACGCGTTGCCATCGACAGCGATGATGTCATCCCCGGAGATATTCGAGAACAATCCAGTCACGCCGCGGCAGATAACAACGGTCGATATTGGAAATAACTGGAACATGCTGGGCACCAACCGCCAGAATTGGAAACATCGAGAATGCTGTATCGGAGATAAATAGGCCGCCCTCAAGAGGGAGTGGAGTTTCTCGGCGAGTCGATAACATCGAGCTATACAGTGGCGTAGCCAGTAATATAAATTAGTTGTCAATTTAAGTGTGAAATAAATTAGTGAAACCAAGTTGAGTTTATTTACGTTACAATACATTTATTATAATGAGAAACTCCTTTTTCTGCTTGGGTTTATCATTCCCGAGAATATTTTTTGAAAACTCTTTATTGTGTTCTGCATACTCCAATATAAGAACAGGTAGTACTTTTAACTTCACCTGTATGTATGTTTGTAACGGAATCTTTGAAATTAATTTTCACCCACTTCCAGACGTGTGAATTATTTAAAATTTTGCTCACGTATAGAGAACCGATGATAATACAATAATTTCATAGCTATGACCTGATATTCTCACCAAGATCATCAGAAAAAAATAATTTAGTTACAAAGATATAACGAATGCGCTGGCTGGTCTCAACACATTCACCAAAATTTAATAAAAATTTCAATTTCATGTGGATGAATCAATCGAAGAGTTATTTCTCCCGTAGTCTTTTTAACCAACGAGAAAAAGGGGGAGGTTCTCTATTACTTTTTACAGAGTAGTCCGATTTTAATGATTCTTTTTCTATTGGAGGTATACCTCGAAGTTTGTCACATTTGGATTTGAAATAACTATTAAAAAAACTTCTTGAATACAATTTTTATTTAAGCCGTGTACTAAAATGTATAATAAGTCATCGCTGACAATGATTTAATTATTTTTTGTTGAATTATTTGTTTTCGAAAAACCTTGTCGCGCGAAGTGTTCACAAAAGTAGGTACCAATTAATTTCATTGGACAATGATTGGTTGGTGAGCAACAACTTTTCGAAGTATTAATTTTATTACAATTGCGCGATAAGCTTTTTGAAACCAAATAATTGAACAAAAAAGAATCAAATCATTGTCAGCGATGAATAAAAACTTATTTTATACGTTTTAGTACACGGCTTTAATGAAACCTTGCTTTTAGTTAGTCTGCCTTAATCTGTTCATTTCTAATAAAGCATCGTTATTACAAGGCCTCCTCCTTGTACGTTTTGAGATGAAAGGAATCATGATATCCAACCCCAAAACCCCCCCACACCAATTTTGTATAGAATCTGACCATAATCACAGAACTTGTTCTTCATCCTGAAGGTGACATTTTAAATTTATAGATTTCGACAAAAAATTCATAATTTCCGACTTTGAAAACCCCCACATACCAATTCCTCTCTTAGTGCCGCCATTTTGGTTTTTTCACTAACAAAAATTCCATAATGCATTGTCACCGGAATTATGAACACTTGCCATATTTCAAATTAATCGGACGTAGAAGTGGGTCGGTCAAAATTTAACCCCTAAAGAGGTGAAATTGGGCTTAAATTGGGATTGGAAGTTTGTATAGGAATTCGGTTAGTTTTCAGGTAGGGTTCATAAATATTAGTATTTCGAGTCTTTGTTACAAATAGAAGAAATATGTATATCAATGTTTTTTGAAATTCAACCCTTCAAGGGGTGAAATGAGGGTGGAAGTTTGTATGGAGGTTCAATTAGTTTTCAAGTTAGGGTCATAAAATTTGTATTTGAGGACTTTGTAAGGGAGAAAGAAAAATATGTTTCAGTGTTTTTATAAATGCAACCCCTAAGAGGGTGAAAGTTTGTATGAGGGTTCCGTTAGTTTTCAAGTTAGGGTCATAAAAAATAGAATTTGAGTCTTTGTTACAAATGAAGAAATACGTGTTTCAGTATTTTTTGAAATTTCGTCCTTAAAGGGATGAGTGAATTTGTAGTAGTCGTCACAGAAAATATAAAATTCAACGCGGACGACTTCGCTGGTACCAGCTAGTTATAGTATATAACAGTTAATAGTTAAAGTAAGATGGATAAGTATTTCAAAAGTAATCCAAACTAAGTAGGTAGCAATCAGTAGATTTTAGCTACAAAAAACACTTTTTACTAAAAAATTAAACCGACCGATGAAAAGTAAATTTCACCACCAGTTGCAAAAATGCAGGAATAAAATTTGTTATAATTTTAAGGCTAAACTACTTGAAGTACTTCTTCACTGTTATTATATTCTCTGTACCTATATATTATGAGATTACATTTTATTCGAATTCAATACATAATATGTATGGTAAAAACTAATTATAAATATCAACAATGATACACGAAGTACAATCGCTCCAGTAATAATTACATTTCTGGAGGATTCCCTAGTCGAAAAATTTTCGTTCTTAGGCTGTGTTAAACATATTGATTGTCAGTGTTAGTGTCTCAATTGTGAATTATGTGAGTGAAGTGATTATCCGAATATTCATAAGTACATTGGATTGAATGAATCAAGTGAAATGTCTCGCTGTAGTTTTTGTGACTCGTCAGTTGGCAAAAAACAAGCCGTTTTTTGCAACGGGCCGTGCAAAAACCTTTATCATCAGGACTGTGCGAAAATACCGGGCGATCTAGTTCCATATCTCTCATCAGAGCCTGGTTTACAATGGAAATGTTCTGCATGCAAATTGTTAGAAAACAAACTTGATGATAAAAAACTTCATGATATTTTTGACAAGCACTGCTCTAGCCTGTTCAAAGAATTTACATCAAAATTTGAAATCATGAAAAATGATTTTGTCCAATCTGCTTTAGAAAAGATTGCTGATCTTACCTCAGTTCATACCCTCTTACCCTCACCAACCAACCAAAATCTTGCCAACAAACTCACTTATGCAGAAAAATTGGCTGAACCAATGCAGAAAATCGTTTTCAAACCCAAAGATACTGAACAAGAAAACCAACGTACGAAATCAGACTTATTACATCATATCAACCCTATTAATATGGGATTCAACAATGTAAAAAATCTGAGACAGGGAGGTATAATGCTGGGATGCAACAATGCTGAGAGTGCAAAGGAAGATATGAAAATTGCTAAAAAAAATTGTCTGCCAACTATGATGTACACATTCTGAAGACTCTCGAACCACATGTCAGAGTAGTTGGTATTAGTGAAAAACTGGATGAGGATACTCTTCTACAGTATAATCGTGCTCAAAATGACACAATTTTCAATGAAACTACCGAGTGCAAGATTATTCGTGTGTGGGCAACCAAAAAGAAAAACAATATTTTTCAAGCAGTGCTGCAAGTAGATTTGTCGGTATATAACAAATCATGTCACAAGGTCACTTACTTATTGGATTTGATAGCTGTTCTGTGTTTGAGGCCATATTTGTTCCTCGTTGCTTCAAATGTAATAGTTTTTTTCATTCTAAGTCTACATGTAAAGGTGAGTTGACTTGTCCTATTTGTTCCGAGGCTCACGGCCTTGAAGGCTGTAAGCCTAATAGCCAGAAACAATGCATAAATTGTGCAAATATCAAACGTAATGAACAAACTAATATTAACACTGATCATGCTGTCTGGGATTATCCTAACTGTGAAGCTTACAAAAGAGCTTTTGAGAAAATGAAGCGAGATCTATTTGGTGCGCCTAACAAGTAGCAACTAAAGGTGCCCTCTTCTTTGAATTTGAGCTTAAGTCATTCAACTGCTACAATATCGTCATGCAAATTGTCAGTTTATTATCAAAACATGCGTGGACTCAATTCAAAGACAACCAAATTATTGCTTGCATCTGCGCAGAGCGAGTACTCAATTATTGCAATAACAGAATCATGGTTAGGACCCGGGGTAGGAAATGCTGAAATGTTTGATTCGAATAGATACACCGTTCTGAGATGTGATCGTGATCTAGATAATATGAATGTCACTCGTGGAGGGAGAGTTGCGCTCGCCATTGATAATAGCATATGTACAGTTGAAAATCTAAATTTGAAGGCACATCCTTCGTTTATCGACTTATATATTATTGACATACTATGTGCGAAAATAAAAGTAGAACATCAATCTTGCTACATAATTATTCTTTATATTCCTCCAAATAACACAGCAGAAACTTATAACGCCCTCTTTGAAATACTGAGCTCATTAGATTTCTTGTACAATAACAACATACTTTTCATTGGTGACTTCAATTTAAGTGAATACTTAACTACTCTGGATGGTAGGGAGCCATCGCACCGTGTTTCCTCATTATTCAATTTTATTAACTTTTAGATCAATACAACAGTATCACAAACAGCAATAATAAAATTTTAGACTTGGATTTAGCCAACTTTATATGTACCGTTGAGTCAGTTCCTGAAATATTAATTCCAGAAGACAATCATCACCCCTCCCTCCTAATTACATATGATATAATCGGTAAACGTTGTAATAATAAAGATAAAACTAACTCGGTCTATTATAACTATAAAAGAGCGAATCTCCCTGTACTCTACCAACAAATTGCGGAAACTGATTGGGACTTTTTGGTAAATAAACCTGATTTAAATGAAGCATTCAATAAGTTCTATCACAAGTTGAATGAAATTATTCACTCTGTTGTCCCCTTAGTTAAGGCCTGTAAAAGAAACTACCCGCCTTGGTATAATTCGAGCATTATAAGAAAACTCAAATGTGAACATAGAGCTTGGTGCAGATACAAAAAATTCCAGGATCAGCTTGCATTTATTGAATTCCAAAAGATAAGAAGAGAAGTAAAGTTTGAAATTGAATCTAACTACCAACTGTACTGCCGTAATATCGAACAGCAAATCAAAACGGACCCAAAAAAATTCTGGCAATTTGTAAAAAAAAAGAAACACTCGTCATCTCTACCACTAACAATGGTCTATGATGACATTGAACATAATGACCCCGTAAGCATTGCAAATGCCTTTGCAGAGTATTTTAGCGATTCTTTCGCTACACCTAGTCAAACCATACAAAATAATACTACCGTAAACTTGGCGAATGATGCTTTGATCATAACAGAATTTGCGGAAAGTGAAGTTTGTGAAGCTCTCAAAAAAATCAAGCCAAAGTTTACAATGGGACCTGATAAAATACCAGCTTTCCTGATTCATGACTGTGCCTCCTTATTCGCTGCACCTCTGGCAATACTTTTCAACCTCTCAATAAAATACCAACAGTTCCCTGATGTGTTGAGACAATCTAAATTAATACCAGTTTTCAAAAAATGTGACAAACATGACATAGAAAACTATCGGCCTATTACAATAGTCAATAATTTCTCAAAATCTTTTGAAATCTTTCTTAATAAACCACTTTACAACCATGTCAAAAATCAAATAACTAAGTTACAACATGACTTCTTCAAAGGTAGGTCAACTACCACAAATCTCTTCTGTATTACCCAGTACATATCCAACACATTCGAAACTAATGCCCAGGTAGATGTCATATATACGGACTTTTCCAAGGCCTTCTATAAGCTTGATCATGATATTTTAATCAGTAAACTGAATGCATTTGGCTTCTCAGGGAACTTGAATACCTTTTTCACCTCCTATCTACAAAACCGCCCCCTCTACGTTGAGTGCCATGGCCAGAATTCCATTTTATTTACACCAACATCAGGCGTTCCACAAGGTTCTGTTTTGGGTCCACTTTTCTTCAATCTGTTCATAAATGACATTATTGAGGATTTCGGAGTCAATTGTTTATTATATGCGGATGATTTGGAATTATGTATATATATAAAAATAAACTGACAGAATGACTGTGCCATTTTACAAAACGCCCTAGATAGAGTAAATACTTGGTGCAAAAATAATCGCCTTCTATTAAATGCTAATAAGTGCTCAATTGTAACATTCACTCGGAAACAGAACAATATCACCTATGACTACTCAATTGGCAATGATGTGCTCCCTAGATCCAATTCTGTTCGTGACCTTGGTGTCACCTTTGACCAAAAATTATATTTTTCAACACACATAAATAAAATTACCAATGAATGTTCAAGGGCTTTAGGTTTAATTGTCAGAAATACTCGTGATTTCTCGAATAAGAACACACTGCTACTGTTATATAATTCCTATGTCCGTTCTAAAACAGAGTATGCATCTATCATTTGGTGTCCATATTATAATGTCCATTCAAATAATCTTGAACGAATCCATAGACGCTTCATGAAATATCTCTCTTTCAAAGAAGATGGTGCGTACCCTGCTACAGGAATATGTAATACCGCTTTACTGGAGAGACATAACTTTACCTCTCTTGCAAGTAGAAGGAATACATCTGCTCTGATTTTTCTTTATAAGGTGATCCATGGCCAAATCAACTGTAGTGCTATTTTGAGTATGCTGAATTTTCATGTTCCAAGAGTAAATTCAGGACATAACACTCTATTTTACCTCGAATTCTCTAGAACAAATGTACAGAAAAACTCACCTTTATTCAGAATTTGCAACAACTTCAATGCTATCAATGACAGTTGTGGACATTTTCTCTTGCAGCATTGCTTCATTCAAAATAATCAGTTTTTGATATTAATTTTCTTTTCCTCTAGCTTTTGTATCATGTATCATTTCTACACTATTGTTGTATCTTTACTGATTCTCAAATTATTTATGTTTTTTTGTTTTTGTACATGTGATTTTCCCACCCTGTAAATGGATTTCTGTTGGGTGGTGTACAATAAAAAAAAAAAACATAATTTGAACAATTGGTGATATTGACCCCAGCTGACAACGTAGATTTCTATGTACCATTAATTTCCGTTTTTTCCATGGAAGGATGAGAATACGCTTTTAACGCACTAAAAAGTAAAAAATAATTTTAATATTCAACTATGCCAAAAAGCGTGGGGTGCTTTGTCGAAATCAATTGAAATAGTCCAAAATCCCAGAGCCGGCAAACCTACGTCATTTTAGCAAAGCTGAGTATGAGTGGTGTAATAAGTAGTTGAGAACGTATGCGTACTTGCTAGCTTGAAAGCGGGGCCTTTTAAGGTAGCAGGTACAATAGTACATGAAAAAACTTTCTTACTTACGTTAAAGTATGGTAATGCGTTTGAGAAATATCGTCCAGTTGCCGAGCGATCTAAGGCGGGAGATCTAAGCTCTGGATCTCAAAAGTTAGCGAGGGTTCGAATCCCCATGCCTGACGATTTTTCTTTATTTTTCACTTTGAAATTGAAAAATGTTTTTTTATTTAATATTCATCGTCGTTGAATAGTTAAATTGTTTTTTAATTTTTAGTGCGTTAAAAGCGTGTTTAATTAAAAAGAATCACATTATATCAAATTAAAAACATATTGTGTGAAACACGTTGGGAAACACTATTTTTCGTAACTCGCTTTCTTTTGCGGAACTCGCTTCGATCGTTCCGCAAAAATTCGCTCACTACGAAAAATAGTGATTTTTCCAACAGGTTGCACAAATAACCATTAAAGAAATGATCAAAACAAAATAACTAAAAATGCAACGTGAAATCTCCAGCGATAAACAATAACATTCCTAAAAATGCACTCTCAGCACGACCACCCGCAACGATGTGTGCCCTCACGCTAATATTTACTTCGAGAACACTCGGCAATTTCCGGCGAAAGGACCCCGCTGCCATCATTTTACGCTTAATATAATCAATTTGTTTGTTTGGCACCGACTTAAAATTGGACATTGATTTAGGAGCTTAGTAATAATTGTTTGCTTTTAATTTTTTTTTACGTCGGTTTAATTTTTTGTTAAAAAGTTTTTGTAGCAATATGGACCAAAATGTTAAAAATAATAAGAATAAAGTCATTGACAAAAACAATTCCCCTATGTAAAAAAAGCGTGGGATGTTCTTCACTTACTCTTCATAATGATATCAAGATAACTGATATCAAGCGCCTCTCGCTTTTTTTAAATGGGGGATTTTTTTTGTAAATGACTTTATTCTTATTATTTTCAACATTTCAGTCCATATTGCTATATAAGCGTCTTTTTTACAAGCTTTCATTTAACTTGCTTCGTTCGTGTGTCATTCTGTTATTCTTTCCGGTTCAAAATTTGTAATCTATTTTTGGAGCACTTTCCGACATCCGATTGAGCTGAAATTTCGCAGGTGTTTATAATTCCGGAGACAATGCATCATTAAATTTTTGTTAGAGAAAAAACAAAATGGCGGCTCTAAGATGGCGGAAGAGTTTTGTGATTATGGTACAATTTGATTCAAAATTGGTATGTGGGGGTTTTCGGAGACGGAGATTGTGAAGTTTTTGTCAAAATTCATGAATTCAAGATGGCGGTTCCAAAATTGCGAAAAAGTTTTGTGATTATGGTCCGATTCTATTAAAAATTTGTATGTGGGGGTTTTCGGAGTCGGAGATTATTAATTTTCCCTAAAAATTATTGGAATTGAAATGGCGGCTAATGGAATTTTTGTTAGAAGGAAAACCAAAATGGCACTCTAAGATGGCGGACGAAATTTAGGTTCATAGTCCGATTCGTCAATGGGTATGTGGGGGTTTTCAGGTCGAGATCATGAATTTTGCCGATGATCTCTGTATTTATGGTACGATTCTATTCAAAATTAAAATATGTCGGGGTTTTGGGGTCGGAGATTATGTATTTAGTCGAAGATTTTTTATTTTCAGTTGAAATTCATAAATTGAAGATAACAACTCCAATATGGCGGATGAGTTCATCTTTAGATGGTCTCCTCATTGAAGGACTAGATAGCTCGAACTTACAGGAAAAAAAGGCCTCATAATAACGATGCGTTAACAAAAATGCATAGATTAAGGCAAACTTGAGTACTAAAAAGCACAAAATAAAATAATTCATGAAAAAAGTTTTCATTCAAATGCACTAAAAGTAAAAAATAATTGCTTTGGATGTGTGACGTAGGTTATTCCGTGAGTTATAGATTCAAAAGCTTGGCGCTTTTGTATTAGAAACTGAAAACTTTGTGCGACAAGCTTTTGAATCTATAACTCATGGAATAACCTACGTCACACATCCAAAGCAATTATTTTTTACTTTTTAGTGCATTTGAATAAAAGGTTTTTATTAATTATTTATTTAGTTTTTTTAAACTATATTATTTATAAAATCTACCTGAAAATTTGAGAACGTGAATTCAATCAGTTTTGAAAACAGACAGATATAGTACCGTAATATTAACTTTTAGAGTACAGATAATTTTATTAGATTCTAGATTATTTTTCCGATGGTCGAATTCAGAATGCGGTGAATTACTGACAAAAAATCAATACTTTTCTTAAGACCTTAGTCATGTTACGCAATAACTTATCGGGGCAAATTTATTCATTTTTACACTTGTATCGAATTTCTCAGATTGTGGAAGGTGAAAAAACCCAGAAAACTATGTCGAGAACCTGTATATGTATTTTTAGCCTCACTTCGATTGCCTCTTCGTGTATAATTTTGTTAGTCTTTTTGTCATTCATTATTCGTTAAGTATGATGAATGATAGTAAAATCCTCTGCAAAATTTATCATGTGAATTAAAATTACCAAATGTAACAAAAAAGTAAAAATTCAAAAAAATGTATTATGTGAATTAAGATTACAAAATGTAACAGAAAAGTAAAAATAATATAATATTTCAATGTTACCTCGACGAGAAAAGATAAAAAACGTGGATTTCGATAAACGAATTCCACACTTGTACTCCAAAAGTGATGATCCTTTGAGGTTGATAGATAGAAACCTTACCTTATTTTTCAAAAAAAGGGCGAACTCCTACAGGATATTGAAATGATATGTGACAAGGCTCCTCAATTGTAACCAACTCTAAGAATTTCCAGGAGTCGTCGAATATCAAAATTTTTGGTTGTGGTGATCCAATGGCCTTGTTTTCAACTGGGAGAATTCTCATTACAAGATTGGGGCCGTTTCTCGAGACTGGAACAAAGTAATAATTCGCTCAAAAGTACCATCTTTCAAGAGAATTATCGGGTGATCGGTCTGGGATATGTAGATGATGAAATATCATACGATCTTCTGTATAAACATTTTAAAATGTTTTTTCAAGTCCCACAGTTTTCCTTTATGAATACAATGGGGAACAGAGCATGACTAAAGCGGTTGAAATGAGCACAACTCATC